>JAJHUR010086980.1:0-35708 GCA_027495735.1 Lutjanus campechanus
ACTTTCAGTTGTACTGGGAGGGGATAATCAATACCTCATTGCCATAGAGACAGATGTGTAAAAACTTAAAGCTCATTTTAGATACCAAGTCACAAAACATTCAGTTAAAAAGTTGATCTAAAGTTCTGCCTACAAGAAAAATGTTTTGTATGTGGCGCGTGGAAGAGGATGAAAACTGTTGTTTCTGTAAATCTGGCATTGCAAATATGTTGCATTTATTTTGGTTCCGTCCTCATGTGGCGACTTTTTGGATGACTATCAAAAGACAGCTAGCAACACATTCTATTTTGTTAACCATGGGCCTCCAAACAGTAATACTTGGTGAATTTAAAAGTTGATATCCTAACGTTTTAAACACTCTTTCTTATTTAAAACATTACTTTATGTTTGAAGGAATTATTGCTAATAGGCAGGGGATGACTAAATGAATGACTATATTAAGGCCAAGTTTAGAAGAAGGATGATAATGATTATCATTTTTTAGTTTTGTTTGATTGCTTCTTTTGTGTGTCTATGATGTTTTTTTTGTGGTTTTAAAAGTGTCCTTGTTAACAGGGTTCTTTGTTATCTGTTTGATGGTGTTTGTTTTTGTTATAAAGATGGTTTGTGATGTGCTATAATGTATTTATGTCATGTTTGTATTGTTTGAAATAAAATATATTTCAGCCATTAGTTGACTAACTGTCGATGACTAATGTAATTATTTTATATATTTTTCTGACACAAAGTGAGCCGCCTGTTAAATGCTCGCGGCAAAGCAGGACAGGACAGGAGTGAGTAACTTCCAGCTTCACAAAAACAAACAGTCACACAATGGATTAATTTATGCTGCTCTCCAAAGTCAGATCAAGAACTGGTTTTCTGGACTATAAAAAAGCATCTTTTACCCACACTGCAAAGCACACCCTGGTTAAAATGACAGTTTTCCCATTTTAGATTATTTACATCTTTTTCTTCTGCAACTCTAATGAAATACAGTTAACTGTTTTATATCCTAATTTACATAATTCTATTACATGCAGTCTGTTACTCCCCAAACCTGGAGAGAAAGCATCTGATAAAGTTATGAACAGGAGTTGAGCAACTTCTGATTCTATCTATCAGTTTTATTGCGGACACACTGTTCTCACAGAATCATGAGGGAAATGAATGTGCTGTAATAAAACCGTGGATAATATAGAGTCTACTTATATGTCAGGTAGCCATATGGTGAGGAGATATAGCTCATATCTTTAAACCAGGGACACAGTCAACAGCAACCAGAAAGGAATAAGGAGGGGATATGCGTGCGCTACTACAGCTTCTAATTATAGAAAAACATTATTGAATGTCTCAGTGATGCTGCGGTGTATAGCAAACACAGCCTGGAGTCAAGTCACTTTGTCTGTGAGGCAGGGAGAGGGGGAAGAGGAGGAGGAAGGTGGAGAGGGTGAGGGAGAGCTTTTAAACAGCTTAGGTGTCCCACTGCCAAATCGACTGCTACTAACTCTCAGTTGGACAAAGCTATTTTCGTGATTCCTGTAACAACTCACAACACAAGCCAAAATTAAAGACACATAAACCGTCTCAGAAGAACAGAAAAGAAACAAATGAAGGCATTGCACAGAGTAACTTTGCACGCTGGCTGCTCCAGCTGGCAGCAATGAAGTTCAATACGGAGAAGCTGCCAACAGCTGCACGAAAATTTAGTTAAAATTAGAGCAAACAGTGTTGGAGACACAGAAGATGTGAAGCTGTCAATCCTCCACCACAAAGTTAAAATTCAACAGTTTAGCTCAGACAGAAATGTGAAAACAGTCACAGTGAAACCTGCTCTCAGCCAAACCAGTTCAAATAATTGAATAGTTTGAATAACAGACAAAAAAGTCAACAATTTTAACCTGTTTATAATTGAAAGTGTAAGACTAAGGGCTCATATATGCTTAATGTTATACAAATTCGAATATGAAGGAAGCCTTCTGTCCATACTCCATATTTTTGCACGTTTTCTGAAAGCTTACAGATACGGACGAAACAGAGAAATACCACCGGAAGTTGTAGGGGGCTGTGTAGCAGTGTAGCCAATAGCTTAATTGAGACATGACAACAGGACACGACAAACAAGTTTTAAAAATCGTATTTAGTGTTGGAAATAACATTTGTCGTCAATTAGCTGAAATGAAAAGAATTCTCCGTCCACATGTCGTGATGTATTTCATAGCCATACAGACCACCTCCGTCTACAACGCTGCCTCCGCCTTTGCCTTTTTCTCAAGAGATGCATGACTACAACCACCTCCAGCGTTGCCATGTTTGTTGTCATCAGAAACTTTTGACTCTTCTTCTTCTTTGAGGTAATTTTTGACTCCAAGTGGCGCCCTCTAGTGAATGTATTGCTTAACATCGATGCCAATGTAAAGGACACATGGAAGCACGGGGGCGGTGACGGTTACATCATTTAAGACAGACATATATATATATTCATATGTAAAAGGGCCTTAAATCGAACTTGAGCAGATGGAGTGTGAAAAAATTCACAGATATGCTGTGAGCAATGTTGAAGTGATGCCACTTTTTAAGTTAAGTCTCTCTCTAAGTTATTTATTCATAACAAACATCATTTTCTTTCTTAAGTTAAGCTTTTGTCTATATAGTTATATAGCAGCTCAAACTCCAAACAGCTCCACGTTTCCCCTCCAAACTTCACCCTTTTTGAGGATATCTCTATAAAAAGGGTGCTGTGGATCATATAAAATGTGCTGCTTCTCAATCTTGTAGATTAATTTCTCGTTGTCCATGTCGACTCCTCAGTGTACGAGCAGACGGAAACATCAAGGACATCAGCATCAGTTTAGACCAAAGAAAACACGTTGGAGGTGAAGCGAGTGGTTTTTCAAACAAGAAACAAGAAGCCTGTTTGCTGCTGCTCACAGCAGGATAGGATAAGCTTGAACCGGTTCTGTTCAAGACCCTTGGAACCTTGGTGCTATCTAGTGAACCAGCACACATGTAATCATCATCAACAGAGGGCGCTGCACAAAGCACAACAACCTGTAGAATGTGACACACAAATTTTTGTTCCCAAGAAAAACCTGCTATGGAACCAACTTTCCAGGTCCTGTTTATTTTTTGATGGAAATACTCTCAACGGTTCAAAATTAGGTGCTTGAGCCAGAATCGCTCTGGTTCCAGGTTGGTGGAAAAGGCCTATGGGAAAAATATTCGTCGCTTGTTCACATCACATCATCCAGTTGGGAAGCAGTGTAAGGTTATGTTTATTCAGAACTGATTCACACAACATTTTGTCCGGCCATGTTCAAAATGACAGTCACACTCGAAGGCAGACTGACAAGCCGGCTGTATAGAGGGAGAGACATAATATCATTTAAATATGGGAATAACAGTGCACAGTTTCAGACAGACTGTTTTGCAAGATATTAATAGTGCTGCACTCGATTGCTCACATGAAAATGCGGAAATAGTTGTGTCAAGAGTGAAAAAAGAGAACTTTAGAAAGGAGTTTGGGAGGAGGCTAACCATATTTACTGAGGAGCAATGTCTGTCAAAGTCATGCTTTTTGTAAAATATGCCTATTTTAGTGTATCACATGGAGGGAAAAGTGATGTGAGCCAGCACGACAAATCTGCCGAGTATGAGTGCACCCAAGTCCCTTACTTAATATGGGGACTAGTTAACCTGATCCTTGCTTTGGACCGTTATGTTGGACAGATAGTGGTGTTGTTAATATTCACGATATGTTCCCTTGTCTAAATGTTAGGGCTATGTAGACTGTAGTAAGGCAAGTGGATGGGGAGCTGGAAAATTTCCCTCATTTTCAAATCCCAGTGTTGACAGGTATGCTCTATATGGATATTTCAAAAAGACAACTAATATAACCTGGATTTAAGCCAAATGATATTGTTCATAATGTGATTTTCTTATTAGATAATCTGCAGAATTGTTTATATTGTAAAAACAATAAAAATTTGAATCTTGAAAGTCAGATCTATTCTTGTGTGTCACAGTGGACGGTGGTCCTGACATGAACTAATTGATTTATAGCTCAGGGTCAGATTTCACCCATCGATAGCACATATGCCTCACAGTGTCTGGCTGTGTTCCTACTTTTATACACATCAAAGCAACTGTTCACTGTTGTCTTGTTGTCTTGTCACTTTATTAAATATGAAG
Organism: Lutjanus campechanus; assembly: GCA_027495735.1. Lineage (NCBI taxonomy): Eukaryota > Metazoa > Chordata > Actinopteri > Lutjaniformes > Lutjanidae > Lutjanus > Lutjanus campechanus. The sequence goes on from JAJHUR010086980.1 coordinate 4,171, forward strand.
CTTTGGAGATTTTTTTTTATTTTTATCACATTTTGCCTTTATTCCTCGATTGCAGAGCCTCTCATTCATCATTCTAACAACATTTTCTGAGCCAAATGGATGCTGGATGCTTTAATATCGTTGAGATCCTGTCATCCTGTCTTTCAGACCTCGTATCGCACAACCCACCACATTTGCCACCACAATCTTCAGATTGTTCCTGTAGATTCAGCTGAGAGGTTTCATTTTTCAACCTACTCGCTTCAAACCCGCCAGCGTCTAGACACCAAGGAGATCCTGTCCTATCACTTATCTCTGTCTTCATGGGCCTATGTCAGGCCTCTCTCAGTTGATATGTCAATGAATATTGTTATACAAATCATATGCATATCAGTAGTAATAGCAGGGTCAAACCTTGTGTTTTGAATGTTTATATTAGTGTGACCTGTGTGACTTTAACCACAGATTGTACCTGTAACAGAGAGTTTAAGTTTGTTTTGGATTAAATTTAAATACTGCAATACTTTACCTAAAAGTGAGCTAAAACTCAGGTTAATCTTAAAACAATAACATACAGTAATAGGAAAAAACCTATGGTACCTGTGAAGGTTGATATAATATTAACATGATCATGGTTAAAGATGTTATGCCAGGTGCTGGAATATGTTTATTTCAAGCAACAGTGACTGGTATTTGTGCTTCAGTGACAAAAATGAAAATACAGCCATCAGTTGTATTAAAAGAAATGTATTCATTATCATCATAGTTTTAGCTTCTTTACCAAATTTCTTTTGGAATCAATTTTAAAATCCTACTCATTAGAGACCACACTCTCTACTGTCCTAAAAGGCCTTTTAGATCTGCTGGATTAAGCCTTCCAGCTGTTCAGAGTCCACGTTCAAGGGGTGATGGAGATTTTGTCGTACTGGTGACTTTACTTTGAAAAATCTCCCAGTTTAGTATTCAGTCTGCTACCACTGGCTCAACTTATAAATCCTGACTTGATGGGAAACTCTCCTGATTTCACCAATAAAGTTGCAGGAGATTCATCAAACCTGAGAAAATACCCTGCTGACATCAGACGTGTAGCAATATCATTAGGGGTACCTTAGCTTAGCTTGGGCTTGAAGACTACAAAGTATAACAGTAAGCTTGTGCTATAAACTGAGGTGAGGAGTTTGAAAGAGTATTTAGCATTTATTTTGGGAAATTTAGGATCCAGTGTTTTTGCAGCTTGACCCTCAGTAAAATAAATAAATAATAATTTCTCCTCTTTCCTATTTCTTGTACTTAGCTATGTTATGAACTGGGCTTGTTTAGTCTTGCTGAGAATAAAACCAAGTTTTGAAGGTGGTTAAAAGTTGATGCTACGAGACCTGTAAAAGCAACATATTGCCTTATATATAGTCATTATATCTATATTATATATTTTTTATATATATACTATACAAAACATGAGACATGTGTGACAGCTAGTTAGGTTGAGGACAGTGAGAAAATGTCTGGCACCAATTATATCAATAAATTAGTTCTTAAAGCTGAGGAATGACCAGATTACCTATAATCTCCATAGGAACACAGTAAACCAGAGATCTGGAGGGAAAGAGTGAGAGAGGAACTTGAACAAACTATTTACAGGCTATACGAACATCCCAATCTACAGATCCAGAGAGAAAGAGTGAGAGAAGCTCACTTGCACTTTGAGAAGTTCCAACCAATTAAAAGTTTCAGAGCGAGAGTGTCAACGTAACCATAGAAACTCATAGAATCTCACAGCAACTGAACTCCATCTCCTGCAGCATCCGGCTCGATCATGTCTAGAAAGGAACCCTTGATTTGCAAAACTCTCGCAACATCATGGTTTAGGTTTGGCTATTCTCACAAGTTTTTCAAGGGCCTGAGGTTCCCTTCTAGACACAGCTGTCCTCCTGCCTGCCAGCATGGTGCAAGAGAGGGAGAGGAACAGAAAGCGAGAGACCCCTTGCTAAATGTGTCGCTACTCGCTCTTTAGAAATTAACTCACTAAGAGGGTCTGAAAGGTCACTAAATCTGTGGGACTGTTGTTCTACGTGGACGAGCGCTGCAGTGTGTCCTCTAGTTTGTGTGCGCATGACTGCATTGAAACTCTGGGAACATCTTTTAACCCTCTTCAAAATGTATTTCAACACAGACAAGCCCAACACATAGCATATCTAAGTACAGGAAACAGGAAAAGAGAAAGTTGTCTCAGGTTCCAGGTTTCAAGCTTCCTTGACCGTGTGAGCACGGAGCAAAAACGACACTGTAGAAGAGTCACTTCTGCTCTTAATATATGTCTCTCACATGGCTCAAACCTTATGGAAGCACTAAATGACTGAAGTACCCCTTGGAAACATTTTTTATTGACTCACTGTCTTGTCAGACTGCTATATTTATGTTTCCATAATAGAGCTCTGTCATGCTACCAATACATTTTATGTTTCTTTTTATTCTCTCTATCTTTCCTTCTTCTGTCCGATTTCTTTTCCCCCTTATCAGTGGTTTTGTTGTATACTATATGGTGCAGCCTTTTATGCTTTCTATCACCCTGCACTAGAAAGTAGTTTGTGCTTTAAATGTGTTATACAAATAGAATTGATTATTTTATCATTAATCAACATTCATGCATTATGTAAGCATATATTTCCCGAGAGGACAAGCGTTAGCTTATTTGCAATACAATTGGCTTGAAGGTCAATGTTGTAAGGTTATTAAAAACAGCAATACAATCTAGAAAACTGAGAAAATTGCAGCATAACAGGCCACATCTTTTGTTCGCATTATGTGGTTCTCTCCTTCTGGGTTTTTTCTTGCCATTCTCCTTCTCTCGAGCTGCTGTTCATGCATTTGTCCACCAATATCAGCCCCAAAATTGTTTAATCACAGTCCTCCATTATCCTGATTGATTGAGAACCTAAATAGAAAAGCATCATATTTATCAATCTTCATTTATTTTTTACATATATGATGGCTATGTGTTGTTGGCTTCCCTCTGGAAGGCAATTTAAAACATTATCTTCAATAAGAGATTAAATGAACAGTTCTGAACATGCTTGGTGTGGGTTCACATTATCCTCCTGGCAGGTGTTGTCACGAGCTGAACTCTAACTGATACCCTGTCTTGGTTCATCTACTCTTGTGTCTCGTCGTCCTCTGTGTCAGAGGAAGTATGTGGCATCCTCTCAGTCCTCCACGGGCCTGAAAGGAATAGAGTGGGACATTTGTCTGTATGAATATTACATTTTTTTCCTCCAGTCCAATGCTAAATTATTGAAGAGAATGCACTCTGGAAAACAGTCTTTGTGAGGTACGTAGATTTTGCACAGTCTATCCTTTTGGGTCCTTTCTTTTCCTCTTGGTGTAAAAAAGACCTCGGCATGAGCTTGAGAGATGGAAAGCGTGGTGGAATTCCTCCCTGCTGGCTACAGCACAGGCCGACTCGCCTGTCTGCAGAAGCAACAGATGGCCTTGGTCTTGGGTTGCTAGGAAACTGGTAATCAAATACTTTAATTCCGATTGATTTGGGAATCTGAGGTTTATTAAAAGCAGGGTGAAGTCTTTTGTTATTCAGATGGCAAGATGTCTGATTTCTCCTTCTTATTTTGGTTGGTAAATATTTGATTGCCCTCGGAGTTTGGATATAGACTTGGCACGGTGCTCTGGACAGGCTGTGGTTGTGCATGTGCACAAAGCTGTGAATGCAAATGATTGACAATGTCTGAGTAACGGCCACACTGGTATGAAAGGAATGGTAATAAAGACGGAAATATCTGATGTGTCTGTCAGTAGGTTTATACCTAAGGTGATGTTGGTTCATAGTCTACTGGTACCATTTTCTTTTTCTTGTGCCTATGAATATACTGTGATCTGCTGGGTTACATCCTGTGCCTTATAGTCTATTAACACATAATGCACCAGATAAAGAAATCATGATGATAAAAATGAGATAAAAGCCCCGAATTCAGTTTCTTAAAGGTTCTACAAGTGATTCTGGAGAAAGATAGCTGATCAATGCTTTGGGTCGGTGGTTCAGGTCAAGCCACTTACACAAAACATCGATATTTGACAACCTCAGAATGACTCAACAATCAACTCTCTACAGAATCACTTGTAGCAGCTTTAAAAGGTTAAATTAGAAACTTTCCAGACATTGTTGATCCCTGCGGAATTGAAAAAAATATTGTTGAAGGCTCTGTGGTGTGTCGTTTAATTTTCATTCAGCATTTTGTCCAAAAAACAAGAAAATTCATCAGATAGCAAAGTTAATACTTCAGGCCTCCAGCTTGATTTAGCTGCTTTGAGGTGAGAAAGTGTAGATTTTGAAAGAAGAAAAAAAAAACAGAGACAAAATCTTCCTTTTAGCAATAAAAGTCACCATTTCCCAATTCAATACATAAAAAGGTTTTGCTGCTACAGCCTTACTTTGTCTGATATGACCAGCAGCTTATGGCAGCTAATGTTAGCAAACATTGTGTAAATAGTGCTGTGTTAGCTGACATTAATTCACACTTAAATCTGCTATAAAATATCAAGGCTAATCAGCCGCCAGGATTTTATTGTGAAAGCCTTTGACACATCCTACCAAACAGTGGACATCACTGCCTGATCTGACAATGATGTACTAGCTGATAGCTAAAATGGATGACATGAAGGCAAAACCCAGTGGAGATGCCAAATTGTGGACAACACGTCATTGAAGTCTGCCGTTTGGACTGTGACGGTGAGAATAACATTGTCAGTGGCTTTGCTGCTTGTAAAGAGTCACTAAAAGTATTAGTTTTTACTCTACTACTGTATTTCATGACTGCTGTGGAAAAGATCTGTTCATTTCTATTAAGCAAAAAAACAAGATAGCTTAGGTCTGAATGGCAGAATATCAGCCCACACAGGTTTCCAGATGTTGACTGTTCAGCACCAGAGTTTCCATCAGAGAGTAGATTTGTTGATTTGACCAGCGCCGCTGCAGGAACAGTTAAGCCTCCTGTGATGCTGCAGTGCTGCAGCCGCTTCCCTCAGTTAGTGGCACAGATCAGAGCTGATATAACATTTCCCTGGTGAGTTCATAAATAGATCCAAACAGAAGACAGACAAACCTAGAGGAAAAATATACCCGCTGATTGTTGGTGTTGATGCTGATTGTTCAAAAAGCCACATTTGATGTGTTATTTTCTCTTTCATCTAAATATAAACATGAGATGGTATTCCTCAACCCTCCGCTCTCTTTTTATTTCCTATAACAACAGCAGACAGATGAATCATTGGGGGGAGGGGGGAGAGGAGGGGAGGTGCAAATGCATGTCTGTATATATATATATATATACACACACACACAGACACACACACACACACACACACACACACACACACACACAGAATCTGTATCATTATGCCACATACAGAGGAGAAACAGAACTAAATATACAGTCACATTTGCCTTCATTGCAACAAAACTGACCCACAATTAGCATTTCACAAACAGCGTGACGTCACAGGTCCAGCATAGGTAATAATGAAATACTGAGCAGAGTGATTATAGACTGTAAATTGTCCAGGTTCAATGAAAGTGAATGAGAGACAAAGTGAAAATTCACAGAAACTGGTGCATGTGTGAGTTGAGAAAACAAAGCACTGAGCAGCACTGAACATGGACATGCCAGCTTTATGTGTTTTTGCCGATAGAAAACAAAATAAATTAAGCTCCTCATTAACCCGCAAACTTCCACTGTGCTAGCCAGCCCAGTCTCTTCAATCTGCATACAAATAACATCATTTTAAACTTGCACCATGTCTACATAAATCGTTTACCCGCCACTCACCCAAACATATTATTATCTCATTTAGAGACCCCCACCTGCAGTGCGAGCATCCAGGTGATTTCTATATCATATTTTCTTCAACAATCTTTCATGATTAGACAGGCAGATTTCAGCTCCATTTTCATGCACACAGTAATGTCACTGCAGCAAATATTGGTAAGATTTAAGCAGCAAAACAAAAAATGTTATAAACTTGACAGGACAGAGGAAACTCTCCAGAGGAAACAGAATTAAATAATCAAAGAAGTTGCACTGCTGTGCTTTGTGTGTAATATGGATAGCATGTCTCCCTTACTGGGGAGAGGAAGCCTATTTCCTACCTGCACCTCTCCCCTTTTCTATAGAACTATATTACCCTTTGAGTGATGTGGAGCAATGCGAGCATCCAGGTGATTTCCTCGTTGTATTTTCTTTAACAATCTTCAATGATTAGAGAGGCTGTTTTCAGTTCTGTTTTCATGCAGTAATGTCACTGTAGCAAATCATGGGACATTTAAGTATCAAAACTAGACACTATAGTTATAAACTTGAAACTCTCTGGAGGAAACACAAGAAAAAAATCAAAGTAGTTATGCAGCTCTCCCTTATGTGTAAAGGTGCACACAGCCTCTCTCTCTCTCTCAGGAGACACACAGTCTTTCCCACCCGCGACTCATCTGCTATTAATCATAATGTTAATTTTTATGACCCAACCTGCCTGCATCATGATTACCTTACAGTGTCTGTGGTTCTAACTGTGGCCCGCACATCACTAGTGTGCACCAAAGTCCAATGCAGATGATAATAATAATAAAAAAAATAATAATAATAATAAAATAATAATAATAATAATAATAATAATAACTTTATTTATATAGCACCTTTCATACATAACATGCAACTCAAAGTGCTTTACAGTGTGGCATTAAAAACAGCATAAAAAACAGCAGTATGGCAATAATAAAGAATCACAGAGAAAGAGAAAATATAAATAGATAAATAAAAATAAATAAATAGAAATAAATAGGCAGAAAAATGCAGATAGCAAAAAGTGACAGACCAGGGTAGAAATGTACTACACTAACTAAAAGCTTATATATATTAGAGATACCAATCCCTCCCATTAACATATGTGGAGAGCAGATGTGATGCCTAGAAAATGTCAGGTGATTTAGTAAAAAGAGCATGTAGGATGGAGGTTGGGGATCATGGATGGGTCAAACAAACACTGGACATCAGTATGTTAATGAATGTAACATTTTTAATTTACTGTATGTCACATATGTAACAGTCACTTAACATACTTATTTTAACCCAATCCAATGCTGAAAGTGACAATATGATATTGAGACGCTATCTAGTGTATACTGAAGCAGTATAGAACTGTGTAAATTATATTCTTTACAAGCTCTTGGGCCGAATTTGGCCCATTGAACTTGAGTTTGACACGTGCTGTACGAAAAGGGTCAATCTTTCAAAATCCCCAACATGATCTGAATGATACAGCACAGACATGATTTGCCCGACTGTAATGACATGCACACTGTCTTTACTGTCATTGCAAACAGCAGCCGCATGTTCAGCTGTACTGACCTTTAGGGCATGTTTAGTCTGGCCAAACACAGCCCATTCCACACAGACATGCAGTGCTGTTACAGATGAGACAGTTAATATTATCTTTTTACCTTTAGTGGAAAAATACCTCTGTCTCTGAGGAGCTGGATCAGTCGGATCGACCTGCCAGGGTTGGACAGCCAGGTCAGCTTAATGGGCTTAGTTACTAAACTGTGCACTGTTTTTTTTTACAGGTCTGCATGTTCTGAAAACGGGGAAGAGAATGGGCTGAGAACAGTCTGCTTAAAGCATAAAATCCCTCTGAATAACATGACAGTGCCTTACATATGAATAAGTTTTCTTTTGTCGAAAATACTGTCAGGAAGAGCAGATATTTCAGGGTGCAGCCAACTTGTAGTGAGAAAGGCACTGCCCCATTAGATCCTGTGTAATTGTTCTCATTGATTGGCCTCTCAGACACAAACTACAAGGAGTATAATGAGATAGCCCATTACATTTATTGTTACCATACAGGGCTTTTCCATTAGCACTTTTGGCCAAACCAAGTTAAGCCATGCCACGTTGATTTGCTTTTCCATTAACAGTTTAAATGTGGTGAACAGAGGCGAGTCGCACCCAAGATGGACCATCTCTAGAGTCGGATCAAAACGTGCCTGACCACCTCCAGTGACATCGGATGGACTTTAACATACTGCAAGTGGATGTATAAAGAGCTGCAGCTCTATGTGTCTGTTTGACTGAGCGAGGGCCGGGCTAAGCTACACACACAGAGTGAAGTGTGATGCATTTACACAGGATTGTGGGGAGGTTTGTGTTGGTTTATTTGTGTTTCCAAACAGCGTGCAGTGAAACAGTCAATTTCTTTGATTCACTGCTTCGTTCTAGCTATCGTCATTCCCTCCCTTTGTTCACGCTCAAGCTCATTTGAGTCAAACCAAGCCAAGTCATAACGCGTCAAATTGGAAAAGGTCAAATACTGTTGTTTCCAGTTGTAACTATTGTCTGACGACCACAAAAAAAAATCTTGTACCCAGTTCTTTGCATGCACATCAAACTAAGATATTCTGATTTATTTCATGTTTTGTTCATGAATTATTTACAAAGAAATCCTTACATTTCTGCACGTCCTTACTACCACAAGTCATTTCCAGACATGTTTATTTATTCTGAGCCTTTTTATTTTATAGATTTTCGGGGTGCTTTTTGGATTCACTTGTCAGTTCAGCAATGTTTACCCAAGAATTTTCTTTAGGCCTGATGGTATGCACCAAAAAAACAAACCGAGACAAGGCATGTGGGATGGCATATTAATGCAGTTGGCTTCAATCAAATGGTGCAGCAAGTAGACTGCAATTTATATTTTTGTTAATATTTTTGTTCAAACTAAGTGATCATAAGGAGAGGATGACTTAATAAGCTTGCTACTGCGGCACAACCAATTGCCCCATGGGGACAAATAAATGTCTTGAATCTTGAATCTTGATTTGTTGCATTAAAATAAACTGTGGGCAATCTATAACATTTGCAAAACAGTACATCATGAAAACAATGTGCATACAATGCAGATCAAACACAAATCACTGATTTCCGAATGCATGGAAATATGACATCTGGCATGTTTTTGGCATAAAGAAAATATATTTTTGGCCTTGTGGGGATTCCCATGGGCCTGGGGGGCACCAAGCTTGTACACTTATAGGGGAAACACTGATTCACTGTAGGAAGAGAACAAGAGCAGATGACGTGCAAGAGGAGTCCTCAGCCATTGAGCTGAGGACATTATGATTACATGTTAGCTCACAGGGCTGCTGCATTCTGGGAAATGTTGATGACTTGTGCAGAAGCAACCTGGAGGATCAGTCTGCCAACACCCCTAAAGATTTTTTACCTTTAGTGCTTGGGAATGAGAAAGAAGTGGGGTATGGTCAAAGTATCAGCATTTCAATTGCATGGCCCGGTGAGCGGGAGAAATTGTACATAATAGATAATAAATCAAAGTGGCTTACACATATCTGAGATCTACTTTTCTCTGATAAAAGAAAAATGAAAAAAGACTTGAGGTTTAATCATTTCTAACATCTGTGAATTTCCTCTGCAGAGCTGGAGCTTTGAGAGATTAAATTTTTTTTTATTTCTTCCCTCCTAAGAATAGATGTGAGAAGTTTTGTCTCAGGATGATTTCATTCTCATCAAAAACCATTAGACAGTATCAAAACCACATGTCAGATGTTTGTGTCCTCGGAGACGTTTCCCAGTGGCAGCACGTCAACAACCTGGTGACACATCCAGTCCCCATCCGCCCCGTTCATGGACCAGTAGTCCATGAGGCAGACTTTCAAACCGCACTGAATATTTGGAATAAAAAATGTCCTACAGATAAAACAGCAGACAGCCACTTTGTAAATAGAGGACAAAATCTCTTCCTCCGAGCCCAGGATACTGCTTATAAATCGCACATTTAAAAAGCCAGAGAGTCGACTTCAAAAAAGGGATGTTCAAATATGATGCATCTACTTTTTTTGTGAAGCTCACTGGGTGTCTCACAGTGTCTCCGGCTGTATAATACACAGAAATCTAATAAAAAAATATCCAGAGAGGTGCAGAGGCAGGAAGGTCACACTGCTGCAGGCGTCTCATGGCATCTGCTACAAAGGAGTCTGGGATGACACTGACTAACAGAGGAGAATGGTATGTAAATGTAGAGAGGAATATTAGCAAGAGTGTGTCATACATATGGGTGTGGGTGGCCACAATCCTCCACAGAAAAGATCTTAATTTTTAATTTCACAGTAGCATTTAACCAATTTAGTCAAATACTTACATTTTTGATCAAAGTTATGTTTACAGTTGTTTTCATGTGCTCTTATTTGTACAAAAATACATATCTGGCATGTTTTAAAGTTGCTCATTAAGCACACACACTCATTAAGATGTGAAAAGTTTGTCAGGAGTCAGGATGTAGTCTGCACCAACCAACGAAGTCTAACGTTGCCGTTTCCTCTCTTTCTGAGCTGTAACAATGTCTCGAGAGTTTCACTAATTATCTGCAGAGCACAAATATAAATTGACAACTTTCCCAAAATATTTTTATGTTTGCTGGAGAAGGAAACATTTTATCTGCATTGCTTATTTACCAAGGATAAATTTTTCCGTTTATCCAGACAGATTTCGTAATATTTTGGTAAGAGTGAGGAACTTCTATCATAAGGCAAATACTCTTCTTCTTCTTTGTCTTCAGTCTTTGAAACTGTCAATATAGACTCAACATATAGACTGAGCATAAATAAAATATAAAAACAAGAAAGACTTCTGCCACTGGGGGCACAGACAATTCAAAGTGTCCATAAATATTAAGGTAAGAGACATGAGCGAGGGAAGCAAGGCTAGCCTAATGGAATGCACCCCAAGACTCAGCAACTAGAAGCCTGAACACACAGGATATAATTCCTGTGGTTAACAGGATAACAGGTGACAGTAATCAGACTGATTAGGTTTGGGTGAGTCCCATAAGCGAAGCTAATATTAGCTAAAATTAGCTGCCAACACCATGTCTCAGTGTCCCCCTCCAAGTGTATATATGGTCACTGCAAAAACATGAAAGGCTGAATCTAAAGCCAGCGTGTGAAGCCGGTGTTTGGCACCCTCTGTCAAAAGGCTCATTCTAAAACACAACTATTCTTATTATCATGTGATTATTTAATAAAAACATACCAATGAATATTATCTTCCATGTCGGTCATATTCTGCCAATAACTGAGCGTCCATTTTGTACACTGGATCTTTAAAAACACACTAATCAACATTTCCATATGATGAAAATAACATGACAAATTTAATGTGAAAAGTGTCATTCATAGAGAAGACCCACAGAGAATTAAAGAATTATCACTCGACTTTGCATTTGCATCTTTCAGATCATGGTTTTGGTTTTACATGCAGCAACCTAACATACGTGGTGAACATACGTATAGTGGAGCATTTAGAAGCTAAAAATCCAAGTATTTCCCTAAAAAATCGGGTTGAAAATTGGATCTGCGTTTGTCTGGTGGCCAGAAACACGATTCATGCTAATGATGCTCTGTGTCTGTTGGATTTGTAAATAGGCAAGTGCTTACTATTATGTTAAGCATAATGACTTTATGAGGCCATAATATGTCCAGTGTGTTTGTGAATGTCAGCTTGTTGAGGATTTCTGCCTGGAAAAACAGCAAAAACATTTGATTTGATTAAGCTATCATGTAAAACCTGAGCTTCACAGTGTGTTAGACGCTTTCCCCAGTTTGATTATAATCTTGATCTTTGGTCTTCTTAAAGTGGAAACAGACAGCATTTCAGCCTCCTTGCTTTTCCAATAAGTATTATTGCGGCGCTGTGGCAAAGACAACACAAGGTGTTGTACTGCAATCTGTTTCCCTGTTGATGTGTGTTCCCTCTTACCTACTTTAAATGAAGTGTGTTTTACGGAGTTGACGAGACAATTAAAGCTTCTCTTAGTTCAGTAAAAGAGAGAAACTTGAATTCAGAATGTGATCGGTTGCATTTTTCTGTTTAATAAGGAAAATAGGTGTGTGAATATTTCTTTTCTTGACATTGCGTGAGCTTATTTTATTTATTTTGTCACAGCTGGCACTCAGCTTTCATCTTGTCTTGTTGAACCAAAGTTGTCTTGAGTTTGGACTAGTAGCTGCTATGTGATAAAACATCAAGTTTGAGACGTTACTACTTCAATTCTGGCACCTGACATCACAACAAGATGACAATTTAACTTGGTTATGTGGCCTACTACTCTGTTTGGCTCCAGTTTTTCTTCATTTTGCCTCCAGCTAACACTGTGATGTAATCATGACAGCCCAAAAGGGGCCTATAGGGAGCCAGTTTAAATGTGGATAGTGTCATTATTCTACAGCCATTACACTGTACAATCAACACTTACTTCATAATTATAAGCAAAAAACTTTTCTATTTCCCCTTTAAGTATCACTTACCCTCTAAAATAGAGGCACACAAACCATGCCTAATTTGAAACTTCTGTCATAACTGTCAAATTCTCCATGACTATACCTCCTAAATACTTCAAAAAGACATCATTTACCTTACCTTAGTGCTTGTATTCTGGTTACAATTTTAGTCAGTAACTAACACAAAGTCCACTGAGACAGGCTGTCAGCTTGATGCTGCACACCCTATTAATTTAGACACACAGCTGTTTCATCTGCCCATCTGTTTCGGCTGGCACTGTACTACTGACAGAGCTTCATTCTGCTGTTTGAATCTGATTCATTGTTCTCTATATGAATCCTGGGACTTGCCATTAGTTCTCGTGAGCCAAGTCGTGATTGCCTCAATGCATCCAGCGCTGTCAAGAAAACTTCTGGGATCTTCATGTGTCCTCTGTCATTTTGTCTTTGAAGTGTTCTTCAGTCACTGAGTATCACATCTAACAGGTCATTGAGGGTCTACATGATTGAACACAGAGACAAGTCAGGGTCTAGTTTCATGGCCACATATGGCGCAGGCTGCATTGAGGCTTTGTAGCAGTGAATGGGCATTTTCATTGCACACACAAAGGGTTTTTTTGTCAGTATTTTGCAGACTCACCATGAATGTGACTGTGCTGAAGTGGGAGGAGAGACTCAATAGGGGGGAGTGTCGGTTGTGATCAAGACGACACGGTGCAATGGTTGAGGACCACTGGGAATTGGACTCAGGTCAAAGGCACATGTTTCATTACTTTATCTTGTGTTTTACATGACATAACCCCCACCCCCTAGTCTACATCCAGCCATGCATTTTATATGCCACACACTCAAGGCTTCTTTGATATTTTTTATCACCTTCTTGTTCTGGTCTTAATTAGATCCCAATCGATGTTAGATTTTAGGCTAATAACAATATAAATATTCAAGAAATTAAAAATTTCATAACAATATAGGAGATACACAAAGACCTTCTATACATACATACAGGCCATATAAGAGAAGTGGACGTAGCCACAGTGACGTAACCCATAGGAGTGTTGGGGAATGTTAAAAGTACCTTGTACTTGTTACATGTTGATTACTATCATTAAAAAGTAATTTGTTACGTTACAGTGTTTCTGACTGAGAAAAGTAACTTATTGGAGTACTTTTGTTTTACCAAAATTTATATTATCCTAACGCGTGAACTAGGCAGAGGCATATTACACAGCTGGAAAAAACACCAGCTCGTATAGCCTACAATACATCATGTTTTAACATGCAATCAATGAACCAGTTAGCTTCTCGAAACACATGCCCACATACAAACTTAACAGTGCACAGGCTCTTCAATCAATCATGTAGACTCACCCAACTAATATTGTCTGTTGTTTACTCTTTCTTAACGCAGGAGAGGTTTTTCATAATGTCTGTCGGTTCCTCTGACCATACTTCAAAGGCTAAAAAGCCTCTCCACAGGTGCACTTGGATGGTGTTGAGGTATTGGCTTGAAGAAAGATTTGATCATCAAGAATTTGTTATAAATTCATCTCAGTATCTGACTTCAGTGTCTGCTGAGACCGTAGGCTGTGTGTCCTCTCCCCTCCACAGTGTCTCATCTGGTGAGCGGATCTGGCAGCGGTTCTTCTTGCAGTGGTAGAAATGCGGCAAAATCGTAACGGTAACAGACTCCCTATTTGAAAATGTAACTAAACAACATACCTGAATTGCAAAACTCACAACACCAACTTAGAACAAAAAAGTAATACAGTATAAGCACTGAGGTTTACCTCCAACACTGCCTATTTGTTTGTGGACTACTGTTTTGAAATCTAAATTCTGGCATTATGGCCTTCCCCATCTTGACTTATTGGAGGTGACCATATTTGGACGAGAGGGTGGAGCTGAGGTTGTTGTGGTGATGACTTGACAGGTTGCCATGGTAGCGCCTTGTCAGTCACAAGGTACTGACCTCCTAAAGCCCTGCTCTATTGTCTATGGTAATCTAAGTAGGACCATAATTTACTAAATGAACATTGTGCTGTTGAATCTAGTGACTGAGACCATAAATTCATTAGGAAACTGAGGTAAAACATCAAGACATGGGGTCATTTTCTCACAGACCTCTATACAATCTGACTTCCTCCCTGCTAGGTGACTGCTTTGGAGGGGTGGATCGCTGTTCTAACGGGCTAATGCAATTAATTGGGTTTAAGCTGTGACTTGCTGATAGCTGGTGTTAACATTTTACCCCTTTTTATGTACTTTTACTGTAAAAGGTGATCGGCATACTCTGTGTGACTGTCTGAATGCTGCTGCTGCAGTAACCATTACCCCTTTTTCCATAAACATGTTCTGGCCTGGCTTGACTTGGTTTGACTCGGCACATCAGCCCAGCACAGCAGGGATTTGTATCTCCATTACAACAGGGCTCCCTGCTTCAAGGTGTGTCTTTTAACTGATGACGAGCTTAACTTGAGTCGAGCAGCTGTAAGCGGCGAGTAAACACATCATTTCTTAGAAATTCTTCACAATAAAAATCCCCTATTATCGCATATGAAGGTGTGTGTGTGTATGTGTACGTTTATGTATAAGTATAGATATTATCACCACCTACTTTCATTTACTCATTCACTTATTTGCTTATTTGTATGTTAACATATTATTATTATAATTTCTTTTTTTTTTTTATTCTTTTTTCTTTTTCCTGGGTCCATGGACAAAAAAGACTATCCACTCCTACTTATTGAAACTATGTATGGACATTGAGGGGATGCCAAAACTCAGGGACTGCTTCTTAAAGAAACTGATGGCCTTGTCATGTAACATACGTACTGTACGACTAACTGTTAAAAGGAAATAAAAAGAAGTTCCAAAAAAAAAAAAATCCCCTATTATTTTGTTATTTAAAAGCTTTAAAAGACCGGGCAGTGCAACATCATGAGCAACTGAGAATGAATTTATAATGAAGTTATTTTGCTAAATGAACCTGATAGCAAGTCATCAGTGACTTCTGCAGTATAACAATGGCAGAGGCAAGGATTTGAAAACAAATGTGGTAATTTTTTTTTACACTTTTAAGGTACTTCCACATTGGTGTCACTTTTTAGACCCAGATGCTATGTTTACTTCTCTTAGTCTATATTTCTGTACTGTTTTTTTTTTTTTTTTTTTTTTTTTTTTTTTTTTTTTTTTTTTTTTTTTTTTTTTTTGCTTATCAGCCAAAATGCACACTAATATAACTATAGCAATATTGGTTGATATGTGTCAGACTCTAATCTTAGACTTAAAGCGATATTCCACTCAATATGTACTCACCCCAATGCCGATGTGAAGATGGGTGAAGATCTTAAGTTCACAAAACAATCCTGGAGTTTCAGCAGAAAACAGGGTTGCAGCTAATGGCAGTGAATGGAGACCAAATGTAAATGTAAAAAAAAAGAACACAAAAACAAAAAAAGTCTCCATCCTGCTCCTGTGGTGTAATCCAAGTGTCCGCGAGCCACGACATTAAAATGTAACCACAAAAGATGCCATTTACACCATGTTTTTAGCCGAAATGTCAACTGTAGCATGTAGCAGGTAAACACGTAAACATGGCATCGATCTCACTATATTTTCAAACGTGCATCCATTAAAAGATATATGAAGTCTCGCAATATATCGACACCATGTTTACATGCTACCTGGAAGGCTACAGTTGACATTTCAGCTAAAAACATGGCGTAAATGGCGTCTTTTGTGGTTAAATTTTAATGTCGCGGCTCACGGACACTTGGATTACACCACACAAGCAGGATGGAGACATTTTGTGTTTCTTTTGTGTTCTTTTTTTTTTACATTTACATTTGGTCTCCATTCACTGCCATTGTACTGGATTTGGCTGCAACCCTGTTTTCTGCTGAAACTCCAGGATTGTTTTGTGAACTGAAGATCTTCATCCATCCTCACATCAGCATAGTGGTGAGTACACACTGAGTGGATTATGATTCTGGGGTGGAGTATCCTTTTAAGTTTAGTTTAGCATTTACCAATTTATTTTCAGTAGACCGAATATTCAAACTAACAGTGTTCTCTCCAGTTTTGTTTTAATCATCTATTTTATTTTTTTTTTGACATCCTGTCAATAGATATGAATCAATGTATCATTGTACGGTGCCAGCGGGTGTCCAAAATAACAACAGATGGCAGACATGCATACCTCTTGAGAGCCGGATGACCAGTGGGAACAGCATGAGCCTGACTAGGTTCTGCACAACACTGATTCACTATTACAGATTAGTCATATCAGTGGACTGAAAGAATAGCAAGAAGCCTGGAAACAGTGTTCTTTTTTTCCTTTAATTAAACAAATAACTGGAGCAGTTTATAGTGTTGAGTCCCTATCAGAAACAAAGCTCAAATTTGGACAGAAAATATCTGCATGTGCTTAGTAACAGCTTGTTAAAATAGCAAAAAGCGTGAGCATATTGTTCCCTGGTGTTCTTATTTTGTAACCAAATCTCACCAAAATTGCATCTAAAAGCTGCATCAATTAGTATCTGAGTTAAGGTAGAAATGAACTTTTCCAATGTTTTGCTAGAAAGTAACTCTGCCCAGAGCTTCTGATTAATTGCACTGTTATCAGAAGTCAGACCATGAACAAAGAAAGTGGAGAGGATAACAAGGTCTGAGCTGCTGAGAATCCTGGTGTTGATGATGGTCGGAGATGACAGTGGTGAGAAAAGTCATTATCAGCAGCAACATTTAGATTTATGCCTCAGTTTTTCCTCAAATGCCAGAAACAAGGATTAGTGGTGTCATTGAGTTTATGTGAATGTCTCTTTTTGATCGTGCATGTGTCATATATTTATAATGCAACATCTTGTTTGCTCTCATGTCTCTTCTTCCATCTTGGTGTGAGCTGTTGTCCGTGCATTTCCGTCTGCACATTGTCCACATGTGTAGGCGTGTTAAGTCCCTGTATATTATTAAAAGGAATCCAAGGGAGCAGGTCGATAAAGCCCCTGCCCACCAGTGTCCCCCTGAAGTCCTACACACACACACACACACACACACATACACACACACACACACACACACACACACATCTCACAGCGTTGCCCTCCTATAGTCATCTATGGTAATCACTAGGATCACATCACAGCACATTCTTAATCATGCTGGGGGCGGTTCTGGGAAGCCAAATACGCAGTCAGTGAACCGCTGACCTCCGCAGACTACTAACTTCTTTCATCTCGGCGCAACAGTTTGTACTTTTTCTCCCCAAAAAGTCTAATTTAGAACACAGCGTTCACGTCACTGCATCACTCAAGTAAGCGAGTTTCAAAGAACCGGGTGCTGATATGAATGTTGATCATATGACGGCAACTTTAAAGCTCATATTAATCCAGTTCTTTTTATGTCTTTATAGGACCATACAGGAGGTAGAGGTTTTAATGGTACAATTTTAAGTACCTGTATTTGAGTATTTCTATTTTCTGCTACTTTATACTCATACTCCACTATTTCAGAAGGAAATATTGTACTTTTTTGCTCATTTGACAGCTGGAGTTACTAGTTCCTGTTTATATTAAGATTTTACATTTAAAACATATGATAAGCTTATATAATACATTGCATATTTATATTTTAAACCTGTGGTTCCCAATCCTTTTGGCTTGTCCAAATTGTCCAAGACCAAAAGTCCAATATTAATAATATCCAATATTTCACAAGAAACTAGAATATTTCTATATTATATATTCAAAAGAAAATCAATACAAATTTGTGTAGCAGGATTTTGTTTTTCCTCTTTCATACCCCATTAATCATCTCATGACCCTTCAGATTTATCTTGTGACTCTCTGAGGAGATGTCAGCTTTTCAGTTGGAAGCCAATGAGGCTCCAAAGAGATATGTAAAGTAGTTAAAATGAGCTCCATCTCGACCAGCTGAACAGTGAGATTAACCTAATAATATCATAATTTATCAGTCTCAGGGTACATTTTTCTGCAGAACAAGTACTTTTACTTTTGATACATTACTAATAATGCCTCTGTATTTGTAGGACTGTAGAACTTGGTACTTTTACTTGAAGCATAACTTCGGTATTTTTCAACCTGGGCCCTATTCCCCCATGTGTATGTGTGTGTATGATTGATAGGTACAACTCATTTTAAAATTGGTTCAGTATTAAGGGAGGCGGACGCAGCTGGCAGCTGTGAAACGAGTTAGAACGGTAGATATGAGGGCAAATACGTCCTGTAAAAGTTTGTGCATTAAAAGTGCCTTTTTCACCACAGACCGGATCAGATCGCCAGTGTAATCTCTGTCAACAGTATGCTTCACTTACTGCTTGCTGTGTGTGACGACATCTCGTGGGATCTTTGTTTGTTCCCGGAAGAAAACAGAGGAGCCATGCTGAGAGGCGGTCAGAGCGGAGTCAATTGTCCCAGAGTTCAGTTGAGAGTTTTACTGCAACTATTGAAAACAATGGTTCATGTTTGTGCTTCGCCGAACTGCAAGAACAGGATGTCACGCAACACCCTGTACAGCTTTCATAGGCTGCATTTGTTGGAGAGCAAAATCCTGAAGTTGTGGCTAATTGTGCTACAACTGGATGCTAACACTCCTGTCCAGACACTGCGCCTGACCATCGGGTCTGCAGTGCACATTTTTCTCAAGATGATTACTGCCAGCCCGAGAAGAGAAGACATCCAATCCCGAAACACTTCACCAAACACACCTCAAGAAAACAGCTGTCCCACTCACTGCAACAAAGACATTCTTCAACTAGCAAAGATCCTGTGAGATGTCGTCACACAGTGAACGGTAAGAAACACACTTAGCATGCTGTTGACAGAGATTGCACTGGCAATCTGAGCCGGACTGTAGCGAAAAATAGCACTTTTAATGCACAAACTTTTACGGGACATATTAGCCCTCATATCTATCGTTATAACTTGTGTCGCGGCTGCCGGTTGCATCCACCTCCCTCAATACTGAACCAATTTTAATACGAGTTGTACCTATCAATCATACACACACATACACATGGGGGAATAGGGCCCAGGATGAAAAATACTTAAGTTATCCTTTAAGTAAAGGATCTGAGTACTTCTTCCACCACTGTGTGTTTGTTCATTTTTATTGGTGCACCAGGAGCCATATTGACAACTAGAAGGGTGTCCTTTCTGTAGTGATGTTGCAAGGTATGCTAACCCTATTTATTTTTCTCTGATAATGCTACGTTGTGAACAACAAATCTGTGTTGAAATCATAGAGCTTCACAGATTTCCTTTCAACAATGAAGCCCACAAACTTTATATTGGTTAAATAACAAAAAAGTAGGTCCGCACACCAGAAACGGCTCCTTTTAGGATATTTAATGGTATCACCACATGTGACGTTTCAGGCACCCAAAATAACATCACATGATCAAGAACGTTCAAGTCTGATCGAAGCTGTATGTTGTCCTGTCAATGATAACTGCTGATGCTTTACAATATGTTTTGCAGACACAAATTTTGGTGTCAATAAATAAAATTTCCCATATACTGTACATCTCATGCAAGGCAAGATCCTGTTTTTTCCCCAAATAATAAGTATAAGGATACATTTCAACGCAAATTAATACACATACATTTTGCCAAAAAACACATTTTATTTGGGACCCACTCAAATGACCACCTGTGGGTCCCGGGGAGTCACTACTTTGAAAACTAATCAACATCACTGAGAATCTGAGTGCTCTTCCTGCTTGTTTGTCTCACAGATGGGACACATTTCTACTTATCAATATATCTGCAGGTGCACCAACAGAAATGAGCAAACATCTGTGCTGATGTAGAGATCCTGTTAAGCTTCAGTGAGCCTGTTGATGTGTGGTCACCTAAACTCCTCTCCCACTCACTCTTTAATCACAAAACCTTCAAACCTAATTTCCCACACAGACAGAGACAAGTGACGACAACATAAGAAAGTCGAATATTGAGTTGCCTCATTATCTGCCGCATGTAGGCAACACGATGAGCACGAAAACTGTGAGCAGCCTCACGTAGGAAATTGTGAAATGAAGGTGATTGTAACCAATAACAGCTCCAAGCTCCTGATGTATGCAAAATAGAGAGATAGGAGATAATGAAAGATTAATGAGTAAATCTCTGCCCATGAATATTTGAGGAGGGGAAGTCTGTTTAATACATGATCATCCTGTGAAAGGCTTCCTGTACATACCACCGCCTCATTCGCCGATTCAGAGAGGATGCTTATTAGATTTCAGGCGGATGGCATTTTCATTGCCCTACTCTCCAATGAGCCTCTTTCATAAATCATCTTATATCACTTTATATTTGGGTTTTATTCCTAGACGCGATATATAACGAGAGGGGAAAAAACTGTCCTCAGACGTTAGAAAAGCAGAGGATGATAAATGATGCTTCCTGGTGGTATTTCGTGACTTTCTTGCTCAGACTTTCATCATAAACAAACATATCATTAAAGAGAGAGTTGATCCCAAAATAAAAAATACATAGTTTTCCTCTTACCTCTAGCGTTATCTATCAGTCTAGATTGTTTTGGTGTGAGTTGTGAGTTTTGGAGCTCTCGTCCGTGTAGATGTTTGCCTTCTCTCCAATATATTGGAACTAGATAGTGTTTTGTTGTGGTGCTCAAAGCGCCAAGAAAATCAATTTGAAAAACCCAGCAGCCATGTCTCTTTCCAGAAATCATAAAATGGATAAAGACCTGGTTGCGAGCAGTTTCATGTAGGAATTATTTGCTAGAAATGTTTTGATACCTTTTTTTTCCTTCCCTATCCCTACTTCCCAATTTTGATACCTGAACTTTGCACACTGGTGAAGTCTGCTTCAGGTTTTACCAAAGATTTCTGAAAAACCAAAGTTTAGTTACAGAGATATATGTACAATATATACTACAATATACACACCAAGGGCTCACAATACCGTTAATAACTTTGTCATTCAGGTTTGCAGTGTTAGCTCCGCCAAAACACAGCAACTCCTGGAGGAACTCTGACTGGGAAACATACAATCCACTGGATTATTCCTCCTCCTGACACAGACTGCAGAGACCTTCTGCTGACCATGAGCTGGCTACAATAACTTTGCAACGTGATTTGATGTTAAGGTAAAGCCGGCATTTCTCTTCACCACTGACCATGAAATTTGGCGTATGAGACACTGCTGGGAAGTCGATCTCACTTATAGAAGGTTTGGATGTTTATAATGGTTGAATTGAGCAATATGCTAATGGTGTCTGGCAGGCAGTGAGACAGACAGTCACTTAACTCAAAGTCCAGAGTGTGTATTTTCAGAGCATTGGGATTTTTTTCCAGGATAACAGACTTAACTTTACATTGACAGACAATTAACAGTAATAAACAGCTGATCAATTTACAGTCAAGGAATTGTTGCTGCTGAAGCCTGCCTGAGCTTCCCCGAGTCTGGGGAGGAGGGGGCTGGGGGAAACCTCTCACTTCAACCATAGATTTTGCAGTATATTAAATAAAATTTCAAACTATTTAATATACCGTCTATGGCTCCAACTCGCCAACTGCTGCATATTGCTCCTTTACGTTGGAATTTCTAATCAGAATGATTTCGATCAGATTGAAGACATATTGTCCATGTAAACGTAGCTAATGAGAGGAACATGGTTCAATAATAATCACAAAAACATCTTTTTCATCTTCCTCTGTGCGCCACATGTACCTGGAGCCATCATCAGACCTTTTGCATCCCAGATCACTTCCACACTATGGATTCCTGAGCTTTGAGGGCCACACTTGACATGGCATCGCTGCGTAGCTCATAGCTCTAACCGCTTTTGTGACTGACACGCGGCGAGGGATCAATGGATTAGTTTCAATGAGATGGGTGTTCTTGGGGGCCGCAGACGTGCCCGCACATGCTAAGAGCAGGATTACGGAGAGGCAGACAGGAGCTCTCCGGTCCGACGGGCGCCTGCCGGCCCATCTCACAGCTCAAGATGGTGACAAATGGAGAACGCTGCCAGCGGAGTGCACTCACATCTCCAACTCAATCACACTGAGTCAACACCGGAACTCACGCTGTCAATCAAGCTCGCCCATTTATGCAAACACGCGCAAATCTTCAAACACACAGTCAGTCACACTGTTACTTGCCTACTTTTACATCAGAGTTTCATGCATGCCTTCACTCCTGGAGCATTACCTTTGTTGTGTGTGTGTGTGTGTGTGTGTGTGTGTGTGTAATCCATTCGGCTTCGCTGTATTTCTATTATGACATTAGACTGACAAAAAAATCTCTATGATGGAGGATCAGCCACATTCCTTACAGCCACAATCTCTATCAAACCTAAGCGGCGCCCAGACTTTGAGGAATATGATGTATGAGGGACACACAGTTTTCATTTTTCCATCACATCCGTCGCCTTGTCGGAGTGTTCAGATTATGTAATTACCTGATAATGTACGTAGACATATTTTATCCAAGCTGGTGGTTAGATTTGTCTCTGACAAAGCCTTAGGAGGGTGTTTCACCATGAAAGATATTTATAGTGCAGAAGGGAGTTGTGTGTTTTTTTTTATTTGTTGCCTGTACAAGGGAAACCCACAGCCATGAGAATGATGAATGGTTTTAATGAACGTATTGCATAAATGCAATACCAGAGGGAAAAAATACCATTAAACTAAATTTGATCTTCCGCGTACATGCAATCACACATACATGCATGGTCTTAATACCCACGCACACACATGTAAGCATCCATTTACCCACCCCAAATCTCGCCGCCCCCACGTTAAAGCCCCCCCACACACTTGTACAGTCTCATTTACGATTCCTGTGTTCCACTTGATGATCACAGTGGCGGGGAAAGCACAGGTGACAGCAGATGTAAACGTTGCAGAGAGTCTTTCCCCCCTTCTTTGCATGTCATCAAAGTGGTGGTCGGGACTTCCGATTCCCCCGTCTCCATAGCAGAGCATGAATAATGCAGAAGTGCGGGGTTGCCTGCCTAACAGACAGACTTGATAAAACAGCTGGGGGAGACCGCGGGAGACGTCACTACTAAAAAAAAAAAAAAAAAAAAAAAAAAAGAGGGAGAAAAAGGACTGCAGCAGCTAAATATAAGCTCTGCCAAAGTCCCGATGGCTTCCTCCATTCATATGAGGAGAAAGAGGGACATAGAGACAGAGAGAGAAAGTGTGTGGCAGCTTTGTAGTGCAGATTACTATATAAGATTTGTTTGCATGTGTGTTCATGTGTTGGAACAGTGTTTTCCACCTCTGTGCCAATGCACACACCAGGAGTGATCTGCAGGGTGTGTGTAGCAGAGCCAGAGGCGGGTATGGTGCACCACTGGCACCCTGTTCAGGAACAAAGACTTTGCTTCTCGCCATAATAGGCACAAAGAGGCTGTTACAGAGCTCGACACTGAGGTTCCGGCAGTGAAAATTCCACTCATATTCTGAATTGAGGATTTAGATTGTTATCCATGATGTCGTAACCATCCAGTGTAGACTTACTATGAGTTATAAGATGGTGAAATGTACGCTCCTGTAGAAGCCACACATCCATAAGATATCAACTTTGTTTTAAGAAAAACTGCAAACCCGTCAATGGCTAATGAGTTTCTGCTATTTCTGTTATGTTTTCCACACAGCAAGGATGACATCCCTTTTTGAAACACTTTTTTTTTTTTTTTAAAAGGGACAGTTTCAAAAATACATATTTTCCCTCTGACTTGTAGTGAGATTTATCCATCTAGATTGTTTTGGTGTGAGTTGAGTTTTGAAAAACTATGAGTTATAAGATCGTGGAATGATGATATATGCGTATATGAGTTGAGTTTTGAAAAACTCAGCAGCAAAGTGTCTTCCCAGAAATCATGACCCGGTTACTGAAGAAAATCCACCTTCCATAAACACTCTCATAATGACCAAAGGTTAGATTCAAGAAGAGGTGGTGTCATTTGCAAGAGTTTATGGGATATGTAGTTCCCTCACTCTTAAAATTATTATGTAGAAAGTCTTGTACATTTGCATTTTTAAAAGAGTTTTCCAAACTTTTTATGTTGCAAATGTTTTCTGGTCATGATTCATCTCATAGTTGGTTGTCTTAGTTCCAGGCTTAAAATTCTTTATATAAGGACTTTTTGAAATGTCAATGGCTTGAATTAACAGGAAAGTCACGTCTGGAACTGGAGCCATTCAGAGTTATTAAACAGATGCATCTATAAATTTGCAGAAAATATGTATAACAACCTAGTTATGGAATACCAACAACTGATCTACCAAAAGTTTCTATGAGAATTTGTACAATTCAGAGATATCTGTAGATGAAAATAAATATAGAGTTTTTTTGTTTGTTCAAAGAATTGATCTTCCTACATTGTCCCTGACCCAGGTGGAGATATTGGATGGATGAGTCCGAAGTTAGGGAGGCTATTTTATTAATAAATTCTAGTAGAGGCAGAGGAGCAGCTGCCACCAACATTCAATGATGGAATTATGACTGTGTGAGTCTGCCTTTTGGCATATAATCTCTGAGAGGAGAAAAACTCCTTTGTCCTCCCAAAGAAAAACAACCACAATGGAGGGTCTTCTTTAAACAAACACTTTCCCCCCCAAAATAGACATCTTGGTCATCTCTCTCACCCTCTCTCCTTTTTCCATCCTTCTCTCTTTTCAAAAAAGAAAATGATGAACTTGAAGTCTTTTTATCTCATGCACTTGCAACCTTCTAACGAAGGCTTCTCTGTACAACAACTGTGGCTTGGATTGTGCATCATTTGTGTGTCGCCTGTGTATCATTTGTGTGTCGCCTCTAACAAAAGCATCGAGCAAATGAATGAACATAAATGTTATTCAGCTCTCAGCTCTTCTGCTTCACATTTGACATGCATCACGTCCTGTAGCTGCATTAAAGTTGCATATTTCCATGAATGGCGGACCACACCGAGGAGTCAAATTCATGTTAGAATAATTTAACACATCATTTACTTTAATATTTTCACAATTACGCATATTTTTCTGCTGCAGCAATCTTTAACTATTTGGTTTATTTTTTCGTTTTGCTCTAAAATGGATCATTTAGACATTGAGTCACACTCATACTGTATTTTCCTTTGATTTTACGCTGTACATGCTAAACACTTCACAACTAATGTCCAACACAAGTACCTAGCTAAAGACCTAAAGCTCCGTGTATAAAAACATCTATCTGAGCTCCAATTACCTCAAGGTTTTTCATCATTCTGGCCTTCAGGTATAATGACGTTACTCTTGCCAAACAGCAGTGACATTTCCCCTGACAGACATCCTTGTCAGGCTCAGAGCTTCAGGGCCAGATCCCACGACTTCCTGCTAATCACAGCTTTTTCAGAGGCAAGCCAGTGAAATAGTAAGAGATACTTGCTAAACGCCAGGAGCAAATTGTACTCACTTAAGTGTGACCTCTTTTCAATGGTATCATTGTGACGGTTTATTAGTCACTCTGTTATCAGCTTTAGACGAGTGCATTGACAGTCCGGCTGATAACTCATGACCTGCAGCTTTGTCAGGACAGACAATGGTGAAGGATTGACCAGACAGCAGTCGTGCATGTGTGCAGTTTACACATGTAGTGTGGTCTCGGAGGAATCAGTGGCTGAGAACTGAATAGGTGCTGATGAGGTAATTAGCACGTGTTGAAAATCCACAGTGCAGTTTAGTGAAACCAAACCATCTGTAATGATTAAAACAAAGTATCTGTGCTCCATGTAGCTGACAGTTTTAATTATGCAGTCAGCTTCATAATCATATAATCACAAGTTCATGACAAATGATTTTAAATTACTACCATTTGCAAATCATTCATTAAAGTGATTATATTGAACTTCTGAATCAACACTGATTCAGATGACTCATCTGTTGGCCACCTTTAGCCCTCAGTTTTGGTTATCAGTCCACACGCTGACTGTTTTGGTGCAGCACTGCCACTAAAAGTGGTCATCATTAACTCAGAGAGGCCAAGTTACATTCCCGGCTTGAAACCGAGAACTATGGCTGTGAAAAAACTCGATTCAGTACATTCAGTAAGTGTTGGATAAAGGCAGTGTTTTCCCAATACTTTAGCCATAATTTGATGAGGTGAAAACTAAATTGTCCAGTTCCCTCCACCCTTCTGTTTCAGAAAAACGTCACCAAACATTAAAGCGACAAAATAAATTTTTCTGGAAACTTGGGGGCAGTGAAACAACACTGATTCAAGTTGTACTCACTTAAGTGTGACTTGTAAGTTTCCTGTTTACACATACTGAAACAGAGCAACATGTGTTTCTGTTTCTGTCCACCTGATGCACGTAAATCCAATACTCGCTCTGCTTTTGGCTCTGGTTTGATCTTAACAAACTCTTGGGGGAAAATATCTGGTTCTTACTAGAAAATGCTTCTCTATGTTCACTTGCTAGTCGATAACTTCATCTCGTCTCCTGTTTGGTTCAAGGCAAGTAGTGCACAGTGAGTTTATCAGATTTTTGGCTGAAAATATCTGTCTGCTTTGCCTGCAAACAAGGCTGATGAGAGTAATAAAAATGAACCAAGTGAACAGTTAAATTTCTGGCTAAGAGCTTAAGTCTCCATAGACCTGAAGGGAACTAAAGATTAAACTGATAATTAACCCTTCGCTAAGTCATAACTCTAAATGCCAACTGTCCAATCATCGCTTTGCTATTCTAACTAAGCACCAGAGGCCTGTCAACTGAACTGAACTCAACTTTTTTTAACACACACACAGAGGAAAAACAGAGCACAACAAGGAAACACAAGAGAAGATAGAGTTACAGTAATAATAATAATGTAATAATAATAATAATACTAATACTAATGAAATAAGATACAGAAATAATTATTATCATTGTCATTATCATCACATATTAACAAATGTAATAACAACAACAACAATAAACGTAAAAGCAAATGGTCATACAGAGCCAAGCTTTACATTTCTCTACATGTTGAAATGTGTGCAAGGGAACTGTAAGGAGAGTAATACTCAGTGTCTCGTGAGTTGGACGGTGGTGTCTTTCAAAAACATAAACACAAGAGCAAACATCAGAGGAATGGATTCAACTTTTTCTTTATCTCCTTTAACTTAGGCTGCGTCTAACGTTAGCATGTCTGTCCATCTCAAGGTCCACCACACTAATCCAGGCCCTGTGCTTCCTTTTCCCACGTTACTGAGTGCGTTTCTGTTGTTTATTGTGTATACATGTAATTTAGAGGTTAAATCTGCCACTGTTATCGCTGTAAATTGCATTCAGTGTGAGAATGGAAAGCTTGTCAGACGTAGAAAGAATAACTAATGAGGGCGGAGCTTAGAGTCAATTCTCTATGGGTTTGCCACTATGAACATCTGCTTTCACATCATACTAAAACTCATTTAACCCATTGTTAATGTGATTAGATTGATAAGTGCAACTTTACAATACTTTTTGAATTGTTAGATTACTGGCAAACCATTATCAAGCTAAAAAATTACAAGATAAAGATTCATGTATTTGATGTATTTCAGAAGATGCACATGTCTTAAGTGAAGAAGAAGAAGAAGAAGAATCTTTATTGTATAGCACCTTTCTTAACATAGTTAAAAAGTGCTTGTACAGATCAAATACAATAAGGGCCAACGATGAACAGTGTTCTTTAGTCTGCCTGCGTGTATCCATTTGTAAGATTGAAGCCTTTGTGTAAGAAACCACCTCTCACGCCTCCCCTCGCTCAAACAGCCCCACAAAGTGTTTGATATCATGCTAACGACCAGACAGAGTGGAGAGCACATAAAAAAATCAGTCACCCTTTGAATAACACGAGACGTTTGTAATGCAGGAGACGGAGGTGCTGTGAAAGGCTTTTACTCAAAGGTCAACCTGAGTGTCACAAGTCCACGTTTCATCAAGTTACCTTGACTGAAATATCTTCAGCTGACTTTAATTGGAATCTTGAAGAACTTGATGAAATGAGTACAAATACAGTCAGAAGTGAAAATGTCCCTCCTGAGTCACTGTATATTAGTGTGTGGGCACGAACAAGAGTGTGTGTGGTGAGTAACCCTTACCAGTATTAATTTCCCCCTCTACAAAACGACTAACACTTATTAATTATTACTTGTGTGCATTGTGTATTTAATAGGTGGTATTTTAATTACTCAGTTTATTTTAGCTCTATAAACAAACACTTTACAATAAGACTACCCTGATAAATTATTTGCAAATGGTTTATAATCAGGTTATTAATTAGGTTGTAAAAACTAAATAAATCATTAATAAGCTGTTACAGCATATTAGATTAAAAAAGAAGGGCAGCAGTGCTTGCCAAATAGTGCGGCCATATTTATTTATTGCTTACTTACAGTATCTTACTTTGTCTTCTCCAATCAGCAGCATTTATACCTGTCAGCTTCATCAGATATTTGTTAATAAGTTCCAAGCATTTCACTGCCGTCAGCATATCTTCATAGCCAAAAAGTTTCATGTGGCATCAAATTAATATATCAAATCAGAATATTAATACAATAAGGCTTTGTCAGTATTGTTTGTCTTGACATTTTCATCATGCACCATTTCAAGGCCCAAATGCACTGACAGAGTCTGCGTTTTGAAGTACACCTATAATTTCAAATGGCCGGACACACACTAAAAGCATTAAGAGGAGGTTCAAACTGCCTTGACGCCCCTACTCTGACTGATTCTGATTTTAGAGCATCAAGCCAGCAACCAAAGCCTTTTTTCTGCAGCCGCAGTAGTTGTTGGGAAAGACCAAAAAGGAATGAGAAAGACAGGGACATGAGATGAGGGCGAGGGAGCGGGTGGATATGAACATAAGTGTCAATGTGACAGAAAAACTTTTTTTGATCACGAAGTCTAATGTCACTGCACAGTTATGTCTATCAGTGAAGCGAACTACACTACAGACTGGAGTGTCTGTTAACACTGACATTTATTTATGTAAACTAAAGAAATCATTGAGGGCTGGCTTTCATTCACAATGATGTCAATTTAAAAGATACAAGATATAAAAACAGAAAAAATATAATAATTTAATAATATTATATTATTATTATTATTATTATTATTATTATTATTATTACTATTATTATTATTATGTAATAAGAGATGCAAGGTTAAAAGAAGGCAATTAAAACAAACTAATGAATACTGTTAAAAAATCAATACAAAACACTAAAACAATAAATGCAGGTTATAAATTTAAATTCACCTATGGATACCAGAATATTGATTTTTTAGAGTGTTTTGTAAAGAATAGACTCGTATCCACCATGAAACATTTGTCCACACTCTGTCTCTCCCTCTTCACCTCCTTGGTGTATATTGCTGTTCAGTTTGCTGTCTGCTGTAGTGAAAAACATTATCAAACAGAACTGAATTGTTGTTAATAACTAAGTTATCCTGGCTGCCTTAATACAAATAATTAAATAGCAAATTAAAAAAAAAAAATCTGTGATGTTAGCATTTCAAATCTCATATCTGCAGTGACCCACTGGGGCATCAATTGATGCATGTAAAATTAAGTCACATCGGTGTATAAACACACCAAATAAGTTAATTATAACTACTGTAGTTTATAATGAATTATTCCTAAAGTTTTTTGCAACCTTATTAATAACCTAATAATAAACTATTTAGTATTCTTATTGTACTTTGGTAACAAATAAATTATTGCCAATTTTAAATACTTGATACAGTTGTACTGCTTGTTTGAACATATTTAATGACAGATTCTTTTCCTGCCATCACCTTTTATTGGCTGCTAGAGGCATCATTTTTGAATCTGTGGGATTTAGCTGGTGTCTGGTTGGTTCTTGAAAGTGAAAGCTCAAAACTCCGAGCTAAATTAATCCTTACCACATAAAGGTGACCCACACTGCAGGCCTATTCTAGTCCTATTACTTATTCAGAGATACGGCTGCTTATAAATAGCAGAACATCGCAACCTGGCACCCTATTGTCATGGCAGCTACGATGAAAGAAAGAGAGCTTGTAAAGATAAAATAAAAGGTATCTGAGATTGCCACTGTGGATCTTAGTTCACAGCTGTGCAACTGTATAATGAAGTATAACCCGAAAGTCACACAGGAGTTATTTCTGTGAGACGAGGAGACAATAAATCACAATAAAGCTTATGAAATAAATTCTTTTAGTTACCAATTTCTATTTATGGCAATCTGGAGTTTTATAGTAAATATATTAATGTGTTGCAGCACTTCTTTGCATACAAACCCCAATCCCAAAATAGTTAGGATGCTGTGTAAAACATATATAAAAACAGAATGCAATCATTTGCAAATCCTTCTCAACCTATATTCAATTGAATACAGTACAAAGACAATATATTTTATGTTTGAACTGATTAACTTTATTTTTTCTTGTTAATATACACATCCTCAAAAGGCTCCATTGTTCACAAACATAGATGGCGTAAAGTTCTTGGACATCTGTGGACGCACCATTAACGCTGAAAGGTACGTACAGGTTTTGGAACAACATGTGATGCCACCAAGACAACGTCTTTTTCAGAGACATCTCGTATTTCAGCAAGACAATGCCAAGACGCATTCTGCATGAGTTACAACAGTGTGGCTTCACAGTAAAAGACTGGCCTGCATAGAGTCCAGACCTGTTGCCCATTGATAATGTGTGGTGCATTATGAAGCACAAAATACAACAACAGAGGCCCCGGACTGTTGACCCACTGAAGTCACATATATAAGCACCTGTTAGAATAGATAAGATCTAGTGGGAATAATCTTTGAGCGCTCGCCTCTCAGCCTGTATGGGGAAATAATTAGTGTAAAAATCTACTTCATGATTACTTCTGGGCCCCGTCTAATCTCACAGGGCTCTACATTAGAATTGAATTCCAGTACATGCAAGTTATACTCATTCATCTCAGTGTATATAGACTTGGTTATGTAGCAGATTACTCCAGTGTACCAGAGGTATAATAACCATATAACAGCCATGATGTACAGTATAACGTTCCTGTAATATTGAGTATCGCTCTGAGGCTGAGCAAAGACAAAGCTGGCCAATAAGCTGCTACACACAGGCTACAAGTAGTCCCCGACCAACAACAGCATGTTAATATTTAGGCCATATTCACACCAGTTAGAGTCAAAGTCAAATTTGAGTGAGAGTTTTATATCGAAAACCTCTCAGTGATTTGAAATGA
>JAJHUR010086980.1:35728-65152 GCA_027495735.1 Lutjanus campechanus
TAGGATGCTGTGTAAAACATATATAAAAACAGAATGCAATCATTTGCAAATCCTTCTCAACCTATATTCAATTGAATACAGTACAAAGACAATATATTTTATGTTTGAACTGATTAACTTTATTTTTTCTTGTTAATATACACATCCTCAAAAGGCTCCATTGTTCACAAACATAGATGGCGTAAAGTTCTTGGACATCTGTGGACGCACCATTAATGCTGAAAGGTACGTACAGGTTTTGGAACAACATGTGATGCCACCAAGACAACGTCTTTTTCAGAGACATCTCGTATTTCAGCAAGACAATGCCAAGACGCATTCTGCATGAGTTACAACAGTGTGGCTTCACAGTAAAAGACTGGCCTGCATAGAGTCCAGACCTGTTGCCCATTGATAATGTGTGGTGCATTATGAAGCACAAAATACAACAACAGAGGCCCCGGACTGTTGACCCACTGAAGTCACATATATAAGCAAGAAAGAGAAAGAATTTCACTCTCAAACCTTCAACAATCAGTGTCCTCAGTTCCTAAATGCTTTTTAATTAAAAGAAACGGTTATGTATCACAGTGGTAAACATGCTCCTGTCCCAACTTTTTTGAAACATGTTGCAGGCATCAAATTCTGTGCATATTTACAAAACACAAAGCGAATCAGTTTGAACATTAAATATCTTGTCTTTGTACTGTAATCAATTGAATATAGATTGAAAAGGATTTGCAAATCATTGCATTTTTGTTGTTGTTGTTGTTTTTACATTTTACACAGTGTACCAACTTTTTTGGAATTGGCGTTTGTAAATAAATGAAATAAAATAAATAAAGATGTTCACCTGTTAGAATAGATAAGATCTAGTGGGAATAATCTTTGAGCGCTCGCCTCTCAGCCTGTATGGGGAAATAATTAGTGTAAAAATCTACTTCATGATTACTTCTGGGCCCCGTCTAATCTCACATGGCTCTACATTAGAATTGAATTCCAGTACATGCAAGTTATACTCATTCATCTCAGTGTCTATAGACTTGGTTATGTAGCAGATTACTCCAGTGTACCAGAGGTATAATAACCATATAACAGCCATGATGTACAGTATAACGTTCCTGTAATATTGAGTATCGCTCTGAGGCTGAGCAAAGACAAAGCTGGCCAATAAGCTGCTACACACAGGCTACAAGTAGTCCCCGACCAACAACAGCATGTTAATATTTAGGCCATATTCACACCAGTTAGAGTCAAAGTCAAATTTGAGTGAGAGTTTTATATCGAAAACCTCTCAGTGATTTGAAATGAAATCATGTCCTTTGAGATGTCAGTGTTTTCACTGATGCAATGCAAACTCACATTGTCAAGTTTTGTTGGTGCTGGACAATATTTATCATGAGTTTTTCAAAGTGGGGTAATGAAACATTTAATGATAATTTAAATAAAAAATGGTAATATTGATCGAACAGAATTTTACTGTGGTTTATCATGAAAACAGTAATCATTTTATCCCTACTTTGTTTCATGCCTCTGCAGCTCTTCATCTAGACACTTCATCTATGCATGGCTCCATCTCTTTCCTGTTTTTCCACACAAACCGAAACAAACCTGCTAAACAACGTAGCTCCTCCATTTGTCTTTCATAAGATGCAAAGCAGAAGCAGGTCTTCGATTTCTGATCCACTCTCATTTATCAAGCTTTGTTAAACTCAAAGGTGTAGTTTCCTCGAGCAATAGGGACGACATGTCCCCCTCACTTTTCAATATTCCACATCTCTCTAGTTTCAAGTAGATTTTCTAGCTGAAATCCTTGAAAACAGTGTTTTCTGACTGAGTTGATGAAGTTTCCTTCAGCTATTGTGCTCAGAATTGAATTCCTAACGTGTAGCAGTGAGTGCTGACTCTTTTCTAACATTAACATTTTTGGTGACATTAGCTAACTGCAAATAGTGTTGTCATCACTTACAGTTTTACAGTAAAGTCTTGTCACCATTTATGAAGCTGTTTAATGAGGGTCACACCCACAAATGTGTGGAAAATGGAAAGCCTCGGGCTGAAACACAACTGTTTCCTTCTGCTGCTGTGAAACATTTAAGTGTTACAACCCTATTTGTGAGCGCTGATGACTTAACTTGCTATTAGGAGGTCACCAGTAACAGCAGTCGACAGGTTTTGATCATTGTGATAGACTGTATTATTAACAACAAACCTCCTTCACACACAGCTCAGCTGCTGCTGAGAAAACAGAACTGCCAGTGTAAAATTCAAAAACACAAGTTGTGATTTTTTTGGCAACTTCATAAAACATACTATTGACAAAGAGAGAGAAACAGAACGGGACAGGGCAAGCCGGTGTGTAGAGTAAA
The DNA here is from genome assembly GCA_027495735.1 of Lutjanus campechanus. NCBI lineage: Eukaryota > Metazoa > Chordata > Actinopteri > Lutjaniformes > Lutjanidae > Lutjanus > Lutjanus campechanus. The sequence continues at coordinate 38,077 of JAJHUR010086980.1, forward strand.
GCCTGCAGTGGAAAAGTTGAAGCAGAGTCAACTTTTGGAGAAACGCAACTCGATGTCATGCTGCACTGGTCAATCATGAGCCTGTGATCCGACTGCTCCACAGTCAGCCTGAAATATCACTGAAATCTGGGGCTATTCAGGCAGAGTTCATGGACTAAACTCTGATAGTCTCCCAGTTGTGTCTTTGCTTTGTTTATTTTGTTTATCCAGCTTCTACGTCTGGCTTGCAACACATGCTGCAAAATAATAACACCAAAAAGCTTCCTTTGGTTTGTGTTCATTTGTTTGTGTGGAAGAGAGAACGCGCTGCTGTGGTTGACATGACATGTTGACATGTGGTTGAATGAGGTGAGGGAGCGCTGGTGGAGAGAAAGCTGGAGAAAATAGATATAAAACTATTTTCTGATTGTTTCACAGTGGTTATGTGCACCAATGAGCACCCTTTCGAATCCCTGAAGGGAGAAAGAAAAGTGAACAGTTTAAAGTAGCTTGTGAGTTAACGCTAGAATAAGTTGGATAATGAAGTAGAATTGGAATGTTATGATGATGCAACATTGTTTCAGATTTGTTTATTATTCAGATAGCCTACATTTTCAGTATACATTAATATAATCATAATTTTAACCATATAACATCAAACATGAGTTAAGGGTGGATTCATACCTAAAGGATGGTAAACTGTTTCAATTTTCCAGCTGGTCAGATTTGCGTTCAAAAATGCAAAACTCAAATTGTCCAAAAATCGTAAACACCAGTCATGTGGTGGAAATGTTGTTTGATTAAATGGCCCAATTTCTACCTAGATATCGTACATCATAGAACACTGTCAGGTTCTGTTCATGTTGATGTCTGGAGTGCATATCAACAGACTACTGAGGACCGTGCATATGACAGCAGGTATTATATTATATAACAATGCAGGCATTTGTCACTTTGCCGTGAATCCAGGTTTGTTCCCTGCCTATCAACATTTTGGTACCAACCAAGGTACTAGTTCAGTCACCAAAGCAGGAAGAGAAAATGTTTTTTAACCGATAAAATTACACATACGATGGTATGCTTCTGTGACTGGTTTGAATGGCGTTCAAACCAGAAATGAACCGCTCCAGAGTTCACTTGGCAGTGGTCTGACACCACACTGTGGTTGTTTGGTCCACATCAGATATCAAGTCCAGCATTTACACAAACCCAACCCAACCACACCAATGGGGTAAACACTCCAGGGTTTGGTATATACTCTACAATTTGTCAAAAAACACACATTTTACAGGGGACCCACCCAGATGACCACCTGTGGGTCCCAGAAACTCACCACAGTGAAAACCTCAACGTCACTGCTAGCTGCCCAAAAGCCTGTTTAAGGTGTAATGACAAACTACCACAGCCTGTCACGAGTTATTGCTATAGTGTGGGTAATGTAGTGTGATAAAGTACACATGTGGAATATATTGACCTGATTCCTGTTTGTTTTCATACAGGGCCGGGGACCTGCTCCAGTCAAGCCTCCTTGTAAACACTGTTTGGTTGCATAATCCTCTCTTCTACACCAAGACATACTGTGCAGAGCAGCAAACTACATTCCCTGAGTCATTTTTTTTTTTTGTTACATATTAATTCAATATTTGTATATTCATATTTTATAACATCTTGATCTCTGATGCAGCGAAAAGGCCCTCAAGTTAAATTTGTTCCAGTTCATTTGACTTGCTCGCTGTGCACTGAACTCTGCTGAGTGCGTGTGTTCGCTAAAGAGACGAGTGAGGAGAGAAGAAGAAAAAAGACAATCATGAATCCAGCTGTCACAAGAGTCGGTTTAATGCGGGGTGTTCCCCCACTAACATCCATACATGATGATTCCCGTGTTAACTCTCACCTGCAGGCAATCCCCGAGCTTTCTCTGCATTTCCACAACCATCTCTTACTCTAATGGGCACCATTCATTTTATTGTAACTTCTCAATTATTCAGTACCCTCAGCTGAATCCATATGTGCATGTGTGTACGTGTGCATCTGTGCTTGCATGTTGGCGTGTACCTTTTGATTATCTCTGTGTGCGAGTGGATGCAATATGTGTCCGTGTGTGGTAGACAAGGAATGAAAGAGACACGGAGAAATTGAATGGTGAGGGTACACCCAGGGTTGTATTTCCATTCTGGGCATCAGCGCATTCGCAGTAAAAAATTCATTTCACTGTTGGACCTATTTTTCCCCATGTATGAGAAACAGACTTGGACCTCATCTGGCCCCTTTGTGCAGAAACACACACGGCTATAAAAGCGTTCCTTCTATTACAGCACTCTGCTTCTCACCGTGAACATGTAGCCTATCTTCCTCAGGATTTCACAGAGGTGGGAATATTAAAAGGCCCACGGCACACCAAGCTGGCAGCAGCAGCTTTAAGAGCAGAAGGTAATCTGAGCAGGTTGCCAGTTTGAATTCCTGAACAGGTTCCCAAAAGTCTTACAAAGAAAAGTGAAGAAGTAATGCCATTTTCTTCTTCTGAGTTCCCTTTTGCCCTTGAGAAAGTTGTTTAGCGTTTACAGGAGCTGCTGCCTCTGCATAATGTTGGCTGATGGTCAGCAGCACCGGTGGAATAAGTTATTCAGAATCCTTTCTTATGTAAAAGTAGCAGCACCACAATACACAAAAAGTACTCAATTAATTCAATGAATCAAAATTTATATCCAAAAACTTTTAATCTCTCTTAATTAAAAGTAATATGAGCAGGATGTACAAATTTAGGTAAAAGGTAAATAGGCAGAATTACCCTTTTTTTTAGAATGTCACATTATTATATACCATATTATTAGATTATCATTACCAGCTGCTGTTACACAGCCAATATTTCTGCAAACTGATTGAAATTATTCTGATTAGAGATTCCAATTTAAGTCCTTTTCATGGACGCTAAATATGAGATTAGATGTGCATTTACATACCCAAAAGCTTTTTCAGAATATAACTTTTTTCACATAAATTAAGTGGCTCCACCCACTGTGAACTGTCTAATCTGCTGGAAATATAACAAGAGAAGAAGAAGAAGGAGAAGAAGGAGAAGAAGAAGAAGAAGAAGAAGTGATTCCCCCTGTTAAAGGTCTACTGTGTGAGATTTAGGAAGCTCTATTGGCAGAAAATGACAGAAGTAGTGTACAATCACCTGAAAAATAAGAATCATTTGGTTTTCGTTCCCATGGAATGAGCTTTTTATATCTACAAACGGTGCGGGTCCTCTTTCACCATGTTGAAACACCATGTGTAGCCCAGACAGACAAGCCAAACACTGGCTCTAGAGAGGGCCATTTGTGTTTTGCGCATATTTTGCAATCACTGTAGGTTCTCCTACCCAGTTACAGCATGATATCCTATACATTGGTCCCTTAAAACAATTTTCAAGATGGATCACATCATGTCCGGGGAACAATATTTGTGTTTGTGCTGTTCTTTCTAATTAAGCATCAGTCTCAGCAGCACATACTACTTCTGCGCTCTTCAAGTGTGGAGAGTGCACAAGGATCTTTACAACTCATCAACAGTAAACTTGGTGCACCTTCCTCCACCAAGGCATTCAGCAAACCTTAAAACTTCGAGGTCTTCAACTAAAATGTCAAAACAGATGTTTTTGTCCCTCAGAAACTCGTTCATTTCACCTAATGTTGTCCCCACGTGGGGCAAACATGCAGACAGAATATATTCATCCCAACCAGAGAGAAACAATCAGACTAGGCATTGCCGTGGTTATTGGGTGCAAATGTTTTCCTACTGAACGGATTATCAAATATTAACACCACTCCTCTCAACCAGATTGAACTTTCTCTTCAATCAGGCTGGATCAGTCCCTGCTGACTGCAGTGGTTACATGAGGCATTTTTATTCTGACTGGGCTATGATTAGTGGATTAGCTAACAAGCTGTTCAACATAGAGCAATGTTAAGGATGTTATTGGTCGATTATATTCTGCAACAATAAACAATATTATCACAGGATTTTTATACAACATCTGCAAAGTAACTTCTAACTATAGATGTCAAATAAATAAAGTAGAGGTAAAAAGTGTATTAATTGTGTCTGAAATGTACTGAAAGAAATATAAAACAGAAATATTAAAGTAAAGAACAAATGACTACAAAATTGTATTTAAACCTGCAGTAACTTTTTGGCATCTTAGGAACAGCTGGAAAAAAGCTGTGAACAAAACAGTTACAGACTGAGCAGCTAAACAGCTGAGCTAAAACTCACTACAAAGCTCCATAAAGCCAAAGGGAGCTGCAGATACAGGTAACAATTCTTGCCATGGGTTCATCGCTTGAGCAACCCCTTTAGCACTATTTTCATACTGGTTATTATATAAATCTAGCCTCCAGCTGCTTTAAATCACATTTGAGCAAACTTGCCAACACAAGGGTTTACAAACACCTTTATGAAGCCTGATATCAGCTGCTACATCAGACAACAATGGCCTCATATTTAATGAATGAGACGATTATTTAAACCATCATCTGGTGACTAAATTAAGACGAGATGTTACGCAGAAACCCTGAACATTGGTTAGTAGGCTAGTGGGGTTATTGCAGTGTTACTGGCCAGCTCCTAGGCATAAATCTGTCGGTTCTAATCAAAAGAATGAATAGTCTTTCCTTATATGAATTTAATCTTCATATCTTCGCTGGTGGAAGAGGTTTATTTTCAGATGATGATTCAAATATTCAACAGAGACTGTTCAATTTATTTTGCACATTTTTCCTCACAAATTATTATTATAAACTAATTACTTTGACTGAATATTTGAATAGAGACACTTTGCTTTATCTCTGTTTGTATTAGGGCACTGCAGACAATGTTGTCACATCAGTGAGTAGAACAGCTTTATGGCGATACTGTCACTGTTATTAAAATGTAACAACCTCAAATTCAAAGGGTTGCTGTGACATACAGATGTTTTTTATTATTATTGTTTTTGTGCTAGTGACAGTGCTACACTCTTTTTCATACATGGTGTTTAAAATAAAAAAAACTAACTAAATTTACTCATTATTTTGAGAAAGTTGGGCATTATTAAGATAAGGTCATTATTTTGAGATTTTAAGTCATTATGTTCAGATACTAAGTCTTTTTTTTCTCTCTCATTATTTTGAGATACTAACATTATTTTCTCCTGTCTGCAGCCACAGAATTGTAGAGTAACATCATGATCAAACAAAGTTTATATCATGTCAACACTTTTGTCCACATTCACATGCTGCCTGTCTTGTGCTCTCTGCTGGGAGTCATCACACAAATTAGCCCAGTGGTTGTTCAGCGATTCATAAAGTGCGGGCGGAGCATCGATGCCACTGTGGCTGCAGGGATTATGATTTGCTTGAAGGTCATGCGGCCCAATTGAATGGGCACGGCTACCGTGAAATTCCTGCCCCTGATAAGCCATGTCCAATGTGAAGAGCTTATAATGAACCACATTTTGTCTAAAACACAGAACTCTGTCTAAAACACTTAAGGTTGTAAGAGAGCTGTTTGAGTCACAGCTTGTTTTGCAGGTGAAGTGTGCTGACCGGGCGCAGCCATGTGTCGTGGTGACGTGCTGTTGTCGATGACATCATGACATACACTCGACTGACCAGTAGCATAACTTCATCACCCAGCTACTTACTTACTCAGCCACCCAGCAACCCATAGGGCTGGATCCTGCGGTCAAGACAAAGACTGGCACATATTAATTGATGGTCTATTAGTGAATGTCCCCATGACGTTATAATTGTCTGAACAAGTAAAAACTAATAACACTGAATATATCAAATAATATACTGCATTTTCGGAATCATTTCAAAGAAATTCGAACTTTGTAAACACATTGTTGCCCATTCAAAACTCCCAATTGCCTCAGTATAATCGCAGACCTGCTGTGTTTTTAGACACAAACATCTGCATACACGCTTGTACTTCACCTCTAAATTCATTATATGCAGCAGATCCCACACAGGAAAGCTCTGGCCACTATGCTGCTGAATGCACAGCCTTATTCATATATTTTCAGCAAATGCCTCGTAAATTATTTAGCCACAGTGCTATTTATGGTCCAAATGCTCCGTCTTCAAATATGCATGATGTGTCTATAAAGGATTTGATGTCTCCTCTCCTCTCTTTGACTGGCAGAATCATGTGACAGAAGGCACAATGGGCAACAAAACACAAACAGTATGAGACAAGAGTGAGGTCTGTGTGTCAGGGTCGTGGTTTATTTCTGGATGAAGTGTCTTAGCTTGCGTGACCCGCGTGACGTGCCGGGTGCTAATGGAGCTAAGGCTGCAGACAGGGGCCATAATGTTCTTAAAGTTGGAGTGCACACACAGGGAACCTGAACTGAACCAGACACAGATGCAGAGTGGGAGGATTATCTAAGGAGATTAAGGTTAGTATTTTAATGCAGAGCCCAATGGCCGTCTTAGCACCTTGTGAAACATTAACATATTTTCTATTTTTTTTTCCAAAGAAGAGGAGATTAAGATTATGAAATTATCATGAGAATATTGCTCTCTTATTAATGCATTAAGTGATTTTTTTTGTTTCGTCCCCACTGTTGTCTAGTTCATACAGTCAATTAAGTCATTATATCACCAGATTTCACTCTATTACAGGTTGATAAGAAGCAAAATTGATTTATGCCACACCAAGCTCATCAAAGTGTTCAGATATTTGCAGCTGCTGGTCCCTGGTGGTGGAATGAAATGTATTCTCAATGGAAATGTGTTTTTGCCCTATTTTGTTTCAGTTTGGTTGGATTACTTTCCTTTTGTGTTTTTTTACAAGGGTAAAGCCATGTTTTAAATTTTATATCATATTACCACCATAATGTGGTAAAGAACAAATGTAGGGCATATTTGCAGCTCAGAAAGTTGTTTCATCTGAAGAACAGCTTGTCTGTGTTCTTATTTTTTCAAACCATATGAAGTTGTCAAGTTATGTATTAGTGCTGCTGTCTTTTAACAAAGACATTTCCCCGGTGACCATTTTCTTAGTGGTTTTTACACATCATGGAGAAATATCTGCTGTAAAGCACGTTATGCAGATTACAGCAGCAGCAAATGATTGGTAGTTTGCTAGTCTAACTAAATGGTGGGCGGGTTCCCACCATTTAGTTAGACTAGCTCAGACTAGTCTGGCCGGCATGAACTGATGAAGCTTCTTGGATGAGGGACGAAACGTCTTCAGAAAGGACTTTTAAACAAGTCCAGTTGCTTTCGATTTAATCTTTCCTGAGATTACAATGACCTGGACGAATGAGAACATTCACGGACACTAAGTTGCCATGTTCCATGCCACGTTGCCATGTATGCTCCGTCTATAATTCAGGCTTCACTCAGACTCAATCTGGGCGGCCAGGTCCACAGCTGCCTGTACCTGTTGCATACATCTTCACCAGGTGGATGGGACGACTTTTAAACTGGAGAGTAATGTGAAAGTGACGAGCTCTCACTCTGCAGCTACTTCTCTAGGCTGAAATGACCCCAAAAGTACGTGGCACACTGACAAAAAAATTCAAAAATATCGACTACTCAATCTGAGGTGAAAGAGGGTTGTGTCTACAAACGAATCCTTGATCTGCAAAACTCTTGAGTATGGGCACTTTATTCAGCACAGTCTACTTGACGTAGCAATGACGGTTGTACCAGAAGACGCTCCCTGAGCCACTGCTAAATATCATTGTCTGACAGAGTTTGAAGTGTGTTGGTGCTGTCATAAGAGGATAAAAACAAGACTGTTTTTTGTTTATCTGTGTCTGTATTACTTTGTAACTTTGTAACACTTTACATCTTCCTAGACTATTCAAAAAGACACATGTAAGCAATAGTAGGCTATAAGGCAACAAAACAAAAGAAAGAGAACATTTATAATAACAGAAGCCAGTGCACCTTACCAGTAAACACATTCACAGCTAAAGTGACAAATCGTGCTGTTGTAGGTAGCTTGGTTATTTTATAAGGCATAAAGTTCATTTATTTATCATTTTACAACACAGGTTGTATAACAAAATTCTAGTTGTAATAATAATAATAATAGATTTTATTTATAATGCACTTTACATTTGAAAGCAAATCTCAAAGTGCATAATACAGAGAACACTAAACAATAAACAGTAAACAAGAAACAAGAAACTAGACAGAATATCAGTAAAAACAGAATAGAAAGCAATAAAACAGAATAGCAAGCAACAGAGTCAGTAAAAACAATCAACAGATAACATCAGATAAAATCAGCCAGGGAAAGCCTTTCGAAAAAGGAAGGTTTAGTCCCTTCATATGGCTCGTACAACAAAAATGATATAAATGGTTAAATAAATGTCGTATAATCCAAGGTACATTTATTAATCATTTTATGACGCAGGGTTGTATAACAAAATGCTAAACATGGTCCTTATATACAACTCACAAAACAAAATTATGTAAATAGATAAATAAATGAGTCATACAAATAAACAATTTTTATGGTGGAGTGCAATAAGAGACCTTGGATGTGCCTAAAGCCTGAAGCAAGGCACGCACAATTAAGAAACAGCATGTACAAATCCTGCAAGATTTAATCAAATCTCTTAAATCTAGGGTTCCCTTTTACACGTGACCCCGACTAAGCGGTCTCTGAATGATGATTTCAATCTCAGATGTTCAGGGGGCAGCCCTAATTGGCATGAATATGAGAAAGGCCTAGTTATCACATGCAGAAATATCAAAAATGGCTAAAAGCCTGCATTTACTTTGGAGTAACTCCAAAGTTAGTCTACTCTCACATGACCATAACAAGTTTTCACAGGACAGGTCACAATGTTTTAATAAGTGATCTGCTTGAAGTGTGGTGCAAAAACACCACAGCAATGACCACTTACCACCACTCGTGATGCTAAAATCAATCTAACATCTCGCAGATTTCCACTTTACTGTAAAGCTTTTCTCACTTCCTCAGCAATAACTCCTCGCTGTCTGAGTTAGCTCACACCCACCTACAGCCTGTATTAATATTCCCAGTGATTCTGTCACATATGGGGCAGTCACTCCAAGACTGTCAGAGGAAGAGATATTACCTGTTTTTCATACATATACGCTCCGTGATCGACAACTGAGAATGTAATTAGTTGCTTTATCGAAAAAAGAAATCAAAATATTTTTGATGTGAGGCGAAAATGTTGAACGTTTCATCAGAATGGCGTCATGTCATGTGACTAGTCAGGTTTATCACACTATAAACATAAATAATATTACATTCATATGTCATATGAATACCCTATCACGACAATCTGCTATCAATAACCTCTCCATCTCGTCTGAAAGTTTTAAGACCAGCTGGGAAAAAGAAATAGGTATTAAAATACCAGATGACATGTGGGAAGAAAGTCGCAGACACATACACAAATGCTCAAACAACACCAGACACTGCCTTATACAATTTAAAATAAGGCATAAACTCCATTACTCCAAGGTAAAGTACACTTTTTATATCCAAATGCTTCACCAACGACTGATGCAATTTATCAAGGCGACTCTTTCTCATAGCTTTGGACTGTGCCCTAAAGTTGCATCTTTTTGGTCTGATATCTTCAACAATGTCTCAGAATTTAAAAACACTCACAACAGCCAAACACAATATTGCATCATCACAGCAAAACACCTGCTTCTTATGTCATGGAAAGAAACAACCATTCCTCCCTCCAATATGTGGCTGCAGTTTCATTGTATTTAATGAGTAAACGAGTGAGAGAAAGGCGCGGGACACGAAAACAGGAAAGGTGTAAAGAGGTTTCACAAGTTAAACGTAAGAATTTTTGAGACCTTGTAAAGATCATTGTGATGAAATTTAAAACCTATTTCACGTCCATACTGGCAAAAAAGTGCAAGCACAGTTTTCATTACCGTTTATTGGTTCAATGTTGGTGTTGTTTTATGGTTGTAGCAGTGTAATCAACATTACTGTTTTCCCAAAAACACATTTAAAAGCAGGCCTACCTTATCTTAGTCTAAGTGGAGTTATCTTCCCGTTTTTAGATAGATTAGATTTACTTAGCCTCTTTTAGTTATTTAGTACATACACACTTATTCTATCTTTGTCATTTTTTCAAATTTAATTATTTACTTTCTACTTTCTTTCTGTCTCGTCTCCTTTTTAATGCATATTTTTGATACTGTTTCAATCCTTGTGCCTTTTTAAATCTGTGAATGTATTTCGGCTAGAATATGCTATATATCCACATTAAAATGTCTAAAAAAACAGATATGGTAAACTGAAAACTGTAAACTGAAAACTGTAATTGTGTAAATGCGTTACTATCTGGTTGCTAGTTGCTATAACTTCCAGGAAAACACAGGATACGTTGGACACATCAGAGAGTGAAGAAGAAAGTCGGTGATGTGTCAAAATGTAACACAAATTAACTTTAATATTACTACGTTAATGATCATGATTTCTGCCTGAGTCATGTCAGATAGATTTTCATCAGCTATGGTGTTGTTTTAACAATAAAGAAAACAACTATGTCTTTTGTTATTGTTTTGTTTTGAGACCCCTTGCAGCAGAATTTTCACATTGTGCGTCAAATAGAATTTTGCAGTTCTTTCAAATATATTAAAATGGGGATTGAAACAGCATTGTATTGTATGTATAATTTCCCTTGGCTCAATAAAACATTTTAAACAAATATGCCAATGAGATCATGTGAAAATATTCCAGGGATTCACTCAGAGGAAGTAATGACTTCCATGTCCTGTTTTCCTGCATCAGTAAACATGACCTGCAAGCTGCATCACAAGGACGGGCACGGCCTGCCTCATGACTCTGAGTAGGTGTTTGGGATGCTGAGGGCTTGTGAGTCATCCACAAGTCCATCTGACCAGGTTTCTCCACTCCCCATCCAGAGGCTCCATCTGTGGGCCCCATGGGCCAGCTGCTGGCCTCTCTCACGCTCCTTCAGCCCAAGCTGCTCAGGCACGATGCTCTAGTCATAATCCTTCCCCTGCCGGCTCAGCCAGGCAGCCATCTCCTCCTCTCTCTGCTCAGCTTCTACCCCTTTGCTTGTTTGCCTGACTGCCTGACTGCCTGCCTGCATGCATAGATCCTGAGCCTGGAAACCAGCTATGGACAGACATCAGTTAACTCCACAGCAAGCCCACGCGAACGCAGCCCCTGCAGCGCAAACATTTGGAGGACAACACGCACCTGTCTAACTCTGTGCACCTCAGAGCAGAAATGGGAAACGAAGGAAAAAGCACAGTCTGTGCTGAAAATATGGGCTTTTGCTACAAGCTGGTAATTGGAAAAACGGAGGAAGCTTTTTTGAGCTTTGCACCTATCATGCTATAATGTGAGCATACTGTGGCATTGCATAAGGTTGTTTACTCATTAAGGGCTAAAAATAAGCCTGGACCAGCAAGTTTTAAAACTTATGCTGCAATTGTTTTTGACCATTTATTAAAGAAAAAACACCATATGCTTTGGCTGAAAATGTTATGTTAAAAATCTGCAACAAACAAAATGAAATCTTAAGTAGAGGCATGTACTGTAGTTTACCAACACAGTGACTTTGCAGGACGGAAAAGTCGAAGATATGCTTGAGATACTTTTGAACAATATCTGCATTTTATAGTTTGTCTACCAGAAAGTGCTGACAGGTTTATTTTTAACAGTACATTTTACAGTATTTCAGCAGTGTCATTAATTGATCTTTCTGAGCCAATGTGGGGAAGCAAATCAAGCTTTACATGCAACATTGACCAGAACATCTTAACAGAGTGAATATAAGTGTTTGAAAACAGCACACATGGAGTAAGATTAGCATTCATTTTGTTTTGTGTTTCCGGCCACCTGATAAAATTAAATCCAATATTCACTCTCTTTTAGCTCTGTTTTGGTCTCCACCACCTCTTGTGGGAAATACTCAGTTCTTTAGCTGCTAAGTGCTGCAGTATGTTCACCAGCTAGTTGCTAACTCTGTCTGTCTGCTGTTTGGTGGTGGGCAGGCAGTGTTCAGTTGCTAGAAAAAACAAATTATGGGCTATGAAACCAAAACAATGACCTGAAAGACTGTTGAACCACTCGACTCCACAGTTCCCTTCAACTTTTGAGCACCTCACATTTAGTAGGGCTGAGGATCTTTCAAACATTTTTGATACCAGTATCAGCAGCAATATGTTGACTTCGATACCTGTTCCTGACCGATGCTTTTTTTTCAAATCCAATTTTATAATATACATTTTAACAAAAGATGCCATTACACATTACAGTGCAAATCTTTATTTTAATTTTTCAGCTCCTTTCTACACACTCAAAGCAGTTTCATAACATAAAAATACAAATCTGTTTACCACAATGTAGTTAAAAGTTTTCTGTTTGAACCCTTTAGTTCTATGTTTCAGCACCTTGGCATTTTCCCACTGAAAACTTGGAGATTTACTGGTAAGGTATTGAAATTTGGTACCAAATGACAGGGCATTTTATGATACTCATCAGTATTGAAGCAACAGTGCCATAAAAGTATCAAAAGTCAATACCCAGCCCTACTTTTAAGCCGAAATTATACTTTCCACATCCATCAGGGTCCATGTGACTTAAATTTAATCATCAGAAGATGTATGCGTTCACCCTCATGTCAGTTGAAGGTCAGGTTAAGGTTTTTAGTCCACAGAGTTTCACAGGAAAACACCTTTGCAGATTTAAGTGCATGGTGACTGGTGAATGGAAAAACACATAATGCCTCCATACTGCTCATCTGGCGTAATCCAAGTCTCCTAAAGCCATGACATGCCATTCACTTGCGCGTGCACACCGTCACACCACACACACACACCCAGTTCAGATGGTGTGCACGTGCACGTGAATGCAGCTCCAAGCCAAATATCTACAGTGAGAATTTAGGCTAAAAACATGGCGTTAATTACGACTTTCAAGTCAGTTTGGCACGTTGGGGCTTTAGGAGACTTGGATTACAATAGTGACTTGGTCACTATTCACTTCCATTGCTTGGCAGACTCTGCAGTGCAGTTTTCCTGTTAAACTCCAGCAGTGTTTTGTGGACTAAAAAATTGAACCCGACCCTCAATCAGCATGAGGGTGAGTAGATAATAACTGAATTTACATTTTTGGGTGAACTACCCCTTTAAGCGCATGGCTGCTTTGAGCGACAGCTAAGTACTGTCACAGATGGCTAGCTACTAGGTAGCCGCTTCATTTGCACACCCCAGCTCCACCCTCTCTTCATGTTTTTGCCTGTTTTTGGATTTGTCGGAGTCACTGACAAAGATGGTGACGGCTGGAGCCACCACACTGAGCTTCCCAATGGCTCTTCAGAAACCTGTGGGTGATGTCAAAGAAACTCCATGTCTATGTTTTCTACAGTCTATGATCTGCCCACATACTGTTTGAATAAACAAACTTCTTAAAAGTTACAAATAAATGTTAGCGTTTGGCTTAAAAAATTAGTAAAACAGTGCCAAACAATTTACTAAGGCTCGAGTCAGATGAGGCAGATTACGGAGCTTCTATGAATCATCAGACCTGACAGTGACACTGCATTTGATCAGCATAATGTTTCCTCTTTCACTTGGGACCTCCCGCCTGTCGATTGTCACGATTTATCACTCATCTTATATTTACATTTTATTTCACTTTGTAATTCAGTCTCAAGTTGCCGTCTCTGAATTAGTTTTTAAAAGATGCACAATTTGATCGCTTGCTTATATTGAATTAGGCAGCAGCACTTAATTCCTTCCTCAGCAGAGTATCTTAGCTGTTGCACAATTAAAGGTCCTGCTTAACACCCCTGTGTGTTTGCTCAGCCCATTGATTTTGAATGCATACTGATTGGCAAGAGCAGAGGTCCACTCTGGCAAAGTCAGCAGGGCCAGACCCTAAATCAATACGAAAATTATATCAGAGGCCGTGCCTAGTGATTTGTGGGCTGGTTCCTGGTTGTGTCCACATCCTACAAGTGGGAATTTAAATTTCATTTCATGTGCTCATCTTCTAATGGGTTAACTCCTCATCAATGGTGATCTTTTTGGGGGGAAAGAAGAAGGCGAATGGTTTTCCCTGTTTTAGAAGTTTTAATAATTCATCAGTGACATGTCCCCAGGAAATGAGTCTTTTTTAATATATTCCTAATGGCCCACTTAAAGGTTATGTCTATCAGATGGCTCTAGCTGGAGACACTCTGGCATTTTAATCAGCAGAAGAGATGGTTTGGCTTTTTTTAATGAATTCCCATGTTCTATTGATTACATGGAAAATTTGCTTCTGTCTTGAGCGTGACTATGCAGAGCCGTTTCAAGAGAGCATGAATCACACCAACTATCAGCTTTATCGCAGTCGTAGCTGAGTGTGGACCAACATGAACTAGAGCCACATACACAAGCAAGCATTTTGGGAGAAACATAATGCAATCTGAATACTGCTTTTTTTTTATCAACATAACAAGCAAACTTTTTAATGAGCAGATCTGCCAAGTTGCAAAATGTTAATACAGAGCAAAATGTTCAGACAACATATTTTGTTTTCCCTACAAAATCCATTCTTGCATTGCAATAACTGCTCGTAGCAGCTGAAGCATGGTATATTTTATGGTTATGTTTTAGGTAATCAAAGCACGTGGTGATGATCAGGGAGAGAGTGTCACCTTGGTTAAAAAAAATACAGCCCACTCTCACACAATGCATCAAATACGGCAGCTTGGTCAGTGTCCCTGTGCTTTAAACTATGATATCCCTCTAGTGTAATTTCTGGAGATGTCTCTATAGCATTATGTTTTGATGTGCCGTCAAAGTCGGTTGACTTAGCATAAAGAGGGACCGCTTATGGAGAAGGTTCGGGGGCAGGACTTTCACCAAGAAGAGGATTCCTGTCCTGTGTGAAACAATTAGTAAGTGTTGATTTCTTATCAAGTTACATTACGTTATGTTAAATTTGCTAACTTTGAGGATGGTTTGTGATCCGTTGGTCAAACCTCATCCAGAGGTGGTCACATGTAAATACACATGCATTTTCAATTCACATACAGTAACATGGGTGAGCAATTTGTTGCTAGAATTAGAGACTTTTCAAACCCTCTCAGGGACTTAATTTCCAAATGTGACTTATGACAAATACAGCGACTGTTTGCCAACAGCACCGGGGTCTCCAGCTCCTGTTGCACAGTGCGCAGGCAGTCAGTGTGGCATGTGTGACAGGGGGCCATCGTTGCTGCAGGAGTGGCGGGTCAGCGAGTTTCTGTGGTTACTTGCTCCTCTTGCACTGAAACTTTCTCTGAATTGGAACTTTAAAAAAAAAGAAAAGAAATAAGGGGATCACTTGTGACTTTTGTGGGAATGGTAATTGTAAAATGTTATGCTATGACACATTTCTCCCTAGGCAGAGATCTTAAGCTCCTGCGATTTGTACATTGCACTTTGTCATACAGCGATTTCCATAATGCCATAATACCTTGAATACGGGTGAGCAGGAGGAAAATCAACTCTTCTTCAAAAGTATATTTGTGATTCTACAGATGTTTACTTCCTGCCTAGAATAATAAATGGTTTTTACTTTTACCCAAAGTTTACAGAGAGAATCAAGAAGGAATGTATAAAGTGCTGAGGTCACAGGGCGGGTGACCATTGAATGTTATCCACATAGAAATCACGGATCCTACAAAAAGTAACTGGCAAAACAAATGAGGAATTTCTTAAGTATTCTCTAGGAGACTAGGTTGCCCCCTGAGCTCACATACTTGTTCTCAAGCATAAAGTCACACACACACGTCCCCATCCTCCCACTTATAATTATCAGCAAACTCACACATATACATTTCTTGGCATTTGTGGGCTCTCGCCATTATTGTTCAAGAGGAAGTCCTCACACCTTTTGCAGGTAATGAAGGTGCTTATTATTTCCCATGACTTCCGACATCACCACCATTATTGTCATCATCATCCACATTGTTTTAACAAAAGTTCCAAAATTCTAAACTTCTTGCCATCTCATTATTGTCGTTGAGTTTGTGAACTGCTCTGTGTGTCTGCTGGTGGTTGTTCTGATGTAGCGACCAAAGTCAATAGGGCACATGAATTTGTAATGTCCCCAGCACCCTCAGGACTGTGATAATGTCAGTCGTTTGATGCCAGGGTTATGGCGAGATGAATCAAGGAACGGTGGTGGTGATGAAAAATACATAAGAGTCTTGTAACGGATGACCTCTCCGAGAAAGGGCGCCAGAAAGCCCTCGTTTTTGACGATTTCTGCATCCTGGGGATACAGATCGTGACAGCTTGGAGATGCCGGGGTCTTGACAGCAAACACTTCATTTGCATCATCACTGTTTGTAAAGATAGCACAGGTGTGGATTATGCTGGAGCGTTAGTGACTGATAATCTGGTTATTCTGGGGTGATTCTGGGGTCACTTTCTGTATGAGAAGAGAAAATGTATGCACCTTACATTAGGGAGAGAATCCTTCCGCAGGGTGGAGTACAAGGTGGAGAAAAACCCCAGCTACAAAGCACTGAGTAAGACCAGGGGACAGATGAGGACTTGGATGTTATTCAGCTCTTTCACCATCTGGTTCCTCCAGACGGGTTAAGGCAGAGGCATATGGAGCAGGATGTGAGGATGACGCCGTATCTGAATCGTTAATGCGAGCCCGCTCTGCCACCTTGTGTGTTAATGACACAGCTTCGATTTTTGAGAGCACACTTTCATGGCAGGTTGACAAATTAACCCATGGAGGTCAACATTTCATTTGACGCAAGGAGCAGCTTTGCAAAAAATAAAAAATAAAAAAAATTTAAAAAGCGACTTTAAGGGACAGTTCACTCCCAAATCCAAAGTGTATTTCCCTCTTACCTGCAGTGATACTTATCCTTCTAGATTTTTTTAATGTGAGTTGCTGAGGTTTGGAGATAACAGCCGAAGAGACGTCTGCCTTTCCTCAAATATAATGGAACTAGATGGCACTCGGCTTGTGGTGCTCAAAGCACCAAAAAGCTGTCCTTGTGAGAAGGCACACCTCTGTCTTATCCTCTATTATTTGTCTGTTCTTTCCTTCAATACCCTGAAGACAGCCATCATGTAAAACTTTAGTAGATAATCGAAATATTATTTTTTGCATCATGGCTATGTGTAACACTACCTTCTCACAAAATGTGCACTTTTTCATTGATGACATCTCTCTGATACTGGTGTGTGTTCCTCCTTCCTACTCATCCTGTATGTCTCTGCCAGCCAGTCAAATTGCAGTTTCCATCCATGTACTGTATGTCTAGACTCATATAGCGCTGCAACTAACTTATTTTCATTGATGATTAATCTGTTGATTCCTCCATTCTGCTCATCTGGTGTAATACAAGTCTCCTAAAGCCCAGACATGCCAAGTTGACTAAAATACACCATGTTTTTTACCTTGAAACGGCATGAATTTGAATTTTTGGGTAAACTATCCATTTAAGAGGAAATGTGTGTATTTTTGATTTTGGGGTGAACTGTCCTTTTAAGGAAACTATAACAAAAACAATTTGCTGGGAGAAATCTCACAAGTGTGTGATGGCACATCAGCAGAGGATCCACATGTGAAAAAATAGATGAGGTGACATTTAATCTAAAGGAGTAACGGCAGCAGCACGTTGAAAGGTCATGTGTACTACTACTTCCTTCCCATGAGCCACACTGACGTGGACAAAGCACCTCTTCTGAGAAGCCCATCACTTCACATAGTGACTAATCAATGGATGTCAGCCGTTTTCCACCAGTGAGATGTTTCCAACTCTCTCTCACATTTTAAAATATTAATACACACATCCCACCTCCACCTTGTGCAACCAAGCTGACAGAATGTACTGTATGGAGAAAATAGGAGGATTTGCATCACCATGTGGGAAATGTTTCTATTTTTTCCCACAGCGTTTCTCAAGGCTATGATAAAGGTAAAGACCGAGAGTTTGATAAGCAAAAAGACAGTTAATTAGTTTTCCTGATGGCTAGTTTTTGTTGGTGCTACGCCTGCAATCATGTACAGAGTAACCTGCATTGTTAGATTTTAATGACCTTGTTAGTTTTGTGCAGGTATCCTCCTCAATGCAAAGGCAGTCATGAGTATTTCTGTCCTAATTAGCCTGGTTTCAACCTCTGGGTCTCTCGAGCATTTCATACAAGTCAGGTGTTGTTCTCGTTGCTGACTGCTTCCGTGTTGCTGACTGCTTCCGTGTTTTTAAAAAAAGTCAAGCAAATCAGAGCTTTAAAGGTGGTATTACTGGGATTTCATAGGAAAATGTTCACAAAACTGCAACAAGCATGAACAAGATTGACAAAGTTGCTGTGAATCGAATTACAGAAATAAGAAGTCTTAAAACTGGGGTAGGCACTATTTTTGGTACTAACCGACTTTTTAGTTGTAAAATGAGAGATATTATCCAGACAGCAGCCATTCTGGCTCTCACATCTAGAAAGTAACTCCAGCCCCACAAAAGATTTTGCAGAGGTAATAATTATAACCCAAACCATGATCTTTCTCTGACCATAACCAGGTGTTTTCTCCTCAGATCTAGAACAAAGCGTTGTCATATTATAGAGAAGAAACAACTTGTGCAAATCTCACAAGAGTTTAACAAATTAAGGGTTCCCTTCTAGACTCGACCATTTCCGAGAGGGAGTCCTGAAGCTCAGATCAAACTGTCAAACTAAGCAGTATTGATGAGAAATTGCTCATTATTCTGTTACTGCATCACCTATTTCTCACCAAAAAGGGTTTCAGAAACATATTTTAGTGACTGTTTAGCAGTAATATGACAAAGTAATTCACCAGGTCATCATGTTGAAAATGGAGGCAAGGAAGACTCGCATGTATAAGCATGCATACACACATGGACGTGTACAAGGACCAACACAAACACACGGCAGTCCCAGCTAAACAGAGAAGACTAATTACCAACAAAACCACAGAAAGTACATCTTTACATTGCAAATAGTTGTTTGCTGACATTTTATGAGGCTGAATGTTGTATTTAGCACCTTTAAAATAACCTCCAATACAAAAGAGAATAGCTGAAATAAACACAATGTCAGACTGAATAATAAAGTGAAGACAAAATTGTAATCCAGTCTTATTTCCAGGCCATAATGGTTAATCTATCAGACATATATTCTGGAAAATAACAAGGAAACAACATTAAACAATCTGAATAGAAGCAAAAAATGCTCATTACGCGCAGTAAACACTTGTTGAGTCACTGACATTGATCACAACCCTATAAAACCATTGTAGCCATTTTGTTCTACAGAGCAGTAAAACACCACACATGGCACTATTAAAATGGAAATGAGTTGTAGTCCTCATGCTTGTAAACTGGCTGCCATTATTTTATCACTCTGGCTCATGAAACGGTCATAAAATGAGAAACTATTAATGCTCCGATGTCACAACATTGGCTTCAATATTTCAATGCCTGTTAATGCAAACGTGCATAGTAAGTAGAGATAATCCAGGCTGATATCAGATACAGTCTCCTCCAGCTACTGTTATTCAGATGTGAACAGGGGGGCAGCTGAGGGGAGTCAGAGGAGGAAACATCCACCTGCTTTGCAAAATTGATGAAGGGCGCCCTAAAGCTAGTGACGCACGAGCACACGGCACTCTCCCACCACTATATCTCTTGGTAAATTTCAACAGATTGGCCGCAGGCAATCCAAGTGTATACTCTTTGACACCGAGCTAACCTGTTTTGAGAGGAAGGCAATATTGAAACATAAGGGGGGAGGCGGAGAGGGTAGACCCATAGACAAACACAATAGACAATTTTGTGAGTGTACAGTGAGACAGCGAGGCAGATCTGTCTTCATTTAAAGGTTGTCTCAAGCAGTGATTGTGTCTGGGAGGGCAGACCTGAACTCATGCTGGATAAAGGTTATGGTGGCTGCTTCCCTCCTGGGAGGAGCTGATAAAAGGGAAGTCTTGTTGGGGGTCTCAGGGCCAGTAGAATCATGACTCTGGGCTGTGGGTTCCCTCTAACCTCATTGGTGACATGATGGAGGGCTTTTCCCATTTCCCATCTGCCAACAGCTTCTGTTGTTATTGCCAGAGGATGGTACATTTGAGCAGAACAGAAAGTTTGCTCACAACAATCAGATCTGTGGATCTTCGGAAACATCTGTTGTTTGCACTGTTTATTAAATATGCTCACAATATTAATCAAATAGTCAAGTTAAGGTGGCGCTTGTGCAAATTAAATTATTAATCATTTAATCAACTAAGCAATAATGATATCTCCTGTAAAATTGAATGCAATCCAATACAACTGTTCTGCCATAAATTCTACTTTTACCTCTAATAATCAATCGATTAGCACTGCAGAGGGGCATTATTGTACAACATCATCCCCAGCTACATATGACCTTTAACTAGAGATGCCACAAGGACCCATACTTCAGCAACAAGTTGATGCCAAAATTATGAAAATGTGACGGTACTTGATCTTCTATGGTATCATGGGTACTGGGGATGCAATTCTTCTGGACCTGAGGGGACAGTATATATGCCTACATGTGTTGTAGTTTGCCATTAAATTCCAAAGGAAGAAAAACACCAGCTGGCACAGAAGAAAACAACAACATATTAAAGATGACGATAAGTAAAACTGCAGTAAACAGAGTTGTGTATGAGAGTGCTTTGCGTCTGACAGGGATCATCAGGGATTGAAAATAAATGTTCAAAAACCAGCATTCAAATGGTGCCACAGAACTTTTCAGCCAGAAAGAGGGAACACTTCCAACTTTGTATTGTCACATCCCTACTGTTCAGGCTAACAAAATACACCCAGAGCCCATATTAGCAGGTGATTTCCAGACTAATGGTCTCTCAATATATCAGTAAATTTAAACTACTGCTTGAACTCTGAGTTCAACTAATATCCAAAGTTCAGCAGCAGAAATCACTTTTGCTCGCTATTACTTAACACACATGGACAACATGCTCCCCTGACAGCGATTTGCGTCAAGCTCGGTAAATATCCCCGTCAGTCTTTTGTCCCAGAAGCTCAGAAGAGTTTTTTTTTGTTTCAGGTGGAAAAGAAAAATAACGATTGATGAATTTTATTATTATTTTTGTTTTTGACCTTGGTGCTACATTTCTGCAATCCTGACATCCCTACCTTTAACCAAAAAAAACCTAATAAAGTTGCCAGGGACACTTTTTTCTTACATTTTGTATTTACTTTTATACACAGGATTTGTCCATTGTACAAACGGCTGTAACTCCGCAGGCCTTGTTGATTTGCAGTACAGTTATATTATCACTTCTTTAGATTCATACTGAGATTGCTGATGTAAACTTAACGTAGATACAGTTTAAATGAACAGATGAACATAGATAGTGTGATGTGCATTCCGGAGTATAATTTCCTTTATTTATATTTTAGTCATTGATTTAAAGAGGCTATTATCTGTTTCCTCTGTTTCTTCAGCATTTGTAACACATGAATTTAAAAAAGAATCAATATGTCTTTTCTGATCTTTTAATTTTTCAGCAAGAAATTAAACATATAAAATATTAATAAAACAAGCTATTTGAAGAAATCACTATGGACTTTGTGCATTTTTAGTATTTCTGGACAATTTCTAGACAAAATAATGAACTGATTGATTGAGAAAACAATCAGTAATGAAAATAACTGTTAGTTGCAGCCTTAGTATATTGAACTGTCAGAGCAGATGCACAAAAATAAATATATATTGACTATATATATTGACTTCATATGTGCACAGAGCTGCAATAATTACATAAATGTAGTCAATTTCCGTCTTTATATTATTTCTAATCCTTCTTACGTGAAGAGGCTACATGAAGTAGAAAAATAAAACCTATTGATGAATATCTCATTTTGTCCTTGGAGAGTTCTTTTGATCTACAGGAGCTGGACTGAATTTCCTGTGCGTCAGTATTCAGCTGTGTGTAGAAGTTATTAGCGTGCCTTTATCATTTCATTAAATAGGCAGTTGTCATGGTAAAGAGTAATATATGTGTTTAGTCTGTAAGTGAGGCAGTGTCATGGGTAGCATATGCATCCTCAAGAGAAAAAAACGTGTACTGACTCGAAAATGTGAGGAATAACAGAACTACATGTACTGTTTGTAACTACCTTTATGTGCTTGTTGCTGTTCTTTGCTCTAGAGATTGTTAGATAAGTCTGATGTTTTCCAAATATTTCAAACAAAAAAAAAAATCGAAAATAAAAACTTAACATACTGTATAAGTGAGAAAATGAAAGAGATTCATGGACTAAAATGATCAACACCCTTAAAGTCACTCATCTTATCTTCCATCTCTTCCCCCAAGCTGAGCTCACACTGAGTTCTGCATTCTGCAAAGGTGTGTGTGTGCGTGTGTGTGTGTGATCGTACACTGCAGCAGTGTGAGTGTGACTCATAGCTGTATCCGCAGCCAACAGTCAGCCATGTTTGGCACACAGGTCGGACCGAGTCCCCGGGACAGGAGAGGACATGCATCTGTCCATCTTGGAATTTATTCTTCTTCTTGACATTGTGCACGTGCAGAGTGTCATCTCCAATCTAATCCACCGAGCTCATCAGCTACACTAATCAAATGAAGATGATAATTCAGCACTAATGCCAGAGTAAACATGACAAAGGGCATGTTTCCATTAGCTAATTAATGGGCTTCCTCATTACTTTACTCATTTGCTAAATGAAAAAGAGGAGGTAATACATGTTTAGTTTCACATCAACACCAGACTTGAATTTCTATTGTTGTAAGCAAAACTAAAGTGGTACCTTCAGTAGGTTATCACATTCATAATAAGCTTTGTTGGTGCTAAAACTGACAATCCCTGCTTAATGTAATGCTGGTGCTGCTCAGAGCGCATTGTAGCTCTGCATTGTTGAATCTAAGACACTAAGCATCTAAAGCACCAGTATTCTCAATAAGAACTGCTTGTCAGATGGTCGAACAGCTTCAGAGACGCCCTTCCTCTAAATCTGTCAGACACCGGCATTAAAAAGGGATGCATCCAACAGTTTCTGTAACTTTCTGAACCCAACCACCTGACACGTTCACTCAATGTGGTTATTAAGGTAGGAAAGAAAACAGGGTTTGAACTTTTCTCTCTCTAGCTCTCTTTTGTCATTCTACACAACTGTTCCTGTCATTTTTTGTGTTTACATCCAAGTGCAACACTATGAATGCCTTACAGTAGAGAGACCCTAAAAACATGCTCTGTTATCCCAATATTTTTTACATGATTATTGAGTTGCCCCCTCCTCTTTGACAGCTGGGTTTTCAGCTCACCTTTGCACAAGCAAGCAAGCAAGGAAAACACTGACTAAACACTTGCCCTAACCTCAATCTAGGAGGTACTTTGAAAAAGCAGTTGTCAGGTGATTGGCTGAACCACATTTCTATCACGTCTAACAGGAGCAAACTTCAAACAGTTAGATAAAACTCTTGCTGAAGGCAGTCGGGAGAAAAGAGAAAAACATCTTTTCTATCGAGAAAAGCCTTCAGTAGTGTTCTTTGCTCTTCTTTCAATGAAGAAATATTCTCCAACTCTGAGAGAACTGATGCTATCACAGCATCTACGCTAACCTCTTTAAGAGCCGCCACTGTTTGATCAAGACGAGTTGCTTCTATGGACTCTATGGACACTTTTAGTGCAGATAAAAACTGATAACTTGAAGTACTCCAACTAAGTAGTGACAACACCCTATAGCAGATAATATTGCAGTAACTACAATTAATTTAATAACTGCCATTAATGTAATAAATTTGGCCAGCTGGCCAATAATGTAATAAAATATAAGGGTAAGTATCATGGAAGTGTGACACTTTACAGCCAATACAAAATGACATTGAAGTATATTATTACAATATTGGCTACGATTGGACTTCCGGTGACGATGCAGCGGGAATAGCAGCCTTTCACGAGGCTGCCGCTCCAAGAGGTTAAAACGTTAATATTTCCAGTCAGTACATTTATTTCGAACGCTGAAATACACCGTGGGAGCTGAGAACACATGAGCAGGCGACTGAGAAACCAACAACGACCCTCAAAATCCAAAACTAAGACCACAATGTCGAACCCACCCGAACAAGCTAGCCCGGCTACGGCGGCTAACAGCCTCCAACGCGGCGCTGACGAGGACAGCCAGGTCCTACGAGAAATTCGCAACATGAACCAAAACCTCGAAATGAAAATGGACAAGGTCATCGGGGAAGTGGCGGCCATAAAGGGCTTGGTTGACTCAGTCAGGGCCGACGTGGCTGTGCTCAACAACAGAACCGGGGAGGCTGAACAGCGCATCTCCCAGCTGGAAGACGACAAGGCTAAGCTGAACAGCACAGTGGTCAACATGACAGACACGATTTCGAGGCTCAGTGAAAGACTACAATACCAAGAAAATTACAGCAGGAGGAATTCAATTCGAATCAAGGGAATCCCAGAGGAGTCGGAAAAGGGGTCCAATGTGGCGGACATGGTTAAAAAAATGTTGTGCGAACTTTTCAAGGAGACGCCGGACGTGGCAGAGGCACTGGAGATCGAGAGAGCTCACAGGACGCCGATGAGCCAGCAAGGCAAGGGAATCCCCACACAGCGGCCCCGACACATACTGGTGAAATTTCTGCGCTACACTGACCGAGAGAAAGTGCGCACCAGGGCGCGCGAGGCTGGATCATTCACTTGGAACGGATCCAAGGTGGAAATTTTTCCGGACTTCTCCAGAGAGGTGCAGGAGAAGAGGAACAAATTCACCGAAGTCCGCCACATCTGCATGAAGAAAGGATGGCGTTATTCCCTGCAGTATCCCGCTACATTTTGGGTGACTATTAACGGAGCACGGCGCCGGTTCGAGGACGCAGAAGAGGCGAGACGCTACGTTTCAGCGCAGCACTCAGCTGAGGAAGTGGAGTAAACCACAAGAACGCTGAGGTCAGTGTGCAGGACTCTAAGTTTTAATACGGGCGTGAGTATTTGGGACTTATGTGGCAACATGGACGGGAGTATTTGGGCTTACCTTGATTGTAGATCCATATTTCAACTCGCCAATCCTGAGATATACAAAGTAACGATTACGTGATACACACTCCCTGTTATGCAAAATATTCCACTTTTGTTCTTTATTATTATTTCTCCTCACACCTACTCAGGAGGCTGTCTGCTGAGGATTTAGTGCCTTATTCCGTGCGTTAGGACGCATGCCGCCCTTATTTATAAACTTCCCTCTCCCTCTGGGAGCGGGATCACATGTCCCACTTAGGACTTTATTCGACTAGACACCTTATTTTGATAACTGTGTTTATTACAATAACAATGGACAACTACTCAAGCACTGAGACGCCTTCCTGAGACTGGTCTACAGGTTGAACGCCTTTTCTTTACTTTTCTTTTGGATCTAAACTGATAAGAAATTAATATACTGTCACACATTGGCACCTTATCAGTTGTAATGTTCTGTGATGCCCTCTTGTTTTAGGTATAGAGAACTTAATTTTTTCCTTTCTACTTAGGGCTTTAATGCTTGATTTACGTTATTTACTTAGGTCATCTCTCTGTCCTGTTTTATTTAGTAGCTCGCTTGGGGAGCAGCTATCGCACTATCTTGACAACAACATCCTTCTTTGTGACCAACATAGTTTTTTTTTTTTTTCAAATTTATCTTGGTTCTCATTTCTGACTGGATTTTTGTTTATTATATTATTACTATCGGAGTGGTAGCTCCTGGTGGACCGCAAGCCACTTCACACGGATGATGGAAATATGGGGGGCTTTAGAGCTTCTGGTTCAATGTTATGTGGGGGGATTCTGGGGAGGAGGGATATCACTGAGTTCGTTTGGGGGGGGGGCCATCTGTCAGGTGTTCTTGGGCTACAATCTGCATTTTAGCTTATTTTTACATAGCTTCGAGTACATTAACCGTGGGCTGCACATTACCTACACATTCATATGGATAACAAGATAATAAAGTTTACTTCCTGGAATGTGAACGGGCTAGGGTCCTATAAAAAGAGACGCAAGACACTGGATTATTTAAAGCAAAAACAGTCAGACGTGATTATGCTCCAAGAGACTCACTTGCTAGAGAAGGATACTGCTAGATTATGTGGTAGATGGATAAGCTGCTCTTATCATAACTGCTATAACAAAAAACAAAGGGGGGTGTCTATACTGTTCTCTAGAAGTTTAGATGTAAGGGTGGACAGAGAATTCAGAGACAGTAAGGGACGCACTCTTGTGCTCCTGGTTAATCTCTCTGGCCAAATGGTGATATTAGGGAATATTTACGCCCCAAATGAAGACGACGCAGACTTCTTTCTTAACATCAAAAAAATTTTGTTGGATTTTGGAGACTTCCCAGTCATACTAGGAGGCGATTTTAACCAACCTCTCGATGCTTTCTTAGATAAATCCAAACCCGGAATGTCTAGACCCTCCAAAACTGTGAATGCAATCAACTCCCTTTGTAGACAAAATGGCTTACACGACATATGGAGGTTACTTAACCCAGCCGCACGTGATTATACGTTTTTCTCCAACAGACACTCTGTCCACTCCCGTATTGACTATTTTTTAATCTCACATTGTTTAATCACAAACACAGGGGCCTGTAGCATAGGAGCAATAGCCATCTCTGATCACGCCCCTGTGGACATTGTGGTCACAATCGGAAGCAAAACTGAAAGAACTAAAACATGGCGAATGAACACTAGCATCTTACAGGACAAATTGACATGTGAGGACCTAAAGAATCATATCAATATGTTTTTCGAGACTAATAGAGACAGTACTAAACAAATTTATGTTTGGGATGCCTTCAAAGCTTATATGAGGGGGGTTCTGATTCAGAAATCTAGCATCTCAAAGAAGCTTGATCAGGAAAATATCCTAAGATATGAGGAAAAAATCAAAAGATTGGAGAATCAATTTTGGACTAAACCCACCGACTCATGCCTACTAGATCTAGTCGGAGCTAAATATGAGCTCAATAAAATATTTTCTAAAAAGGCTGAGCATTCTCTCTTTAGACTTAAGCAAAAATGGTACGAATCAGGGGATAAAGCTGGGAAACTCTTGGCT
>JAJHUR010086981.1:0-26882 GCA_027495735.1 Lutjanus campechanus
AGAAGAAGAAGAAGAAGAAGAAGAAGAAGAAGAAGAAGAAGAAGAAGAACATGCAGGATTACAAGAGGGTCCTGGCAGCTTAGGCTGCCCGGCCCCTAACTAGTGTGTTTTTGTGCTTTAATGTAAGCTGCTAATGTTAGCACTCCTAGCTAACTTGTTTAGACTACTACCTCCATCCGTAATAGCGATACTTCCAAGGCCATTGAGCATCATTAGCTAACAAAATCTAGCTAAGTTAACTTACTTGTAAGGCCAACAGCTACCCATTTTCCCTCCAAAACTTGTCAATTTTCAGGATTTTCTTGTTAAAAGGGTACCGTGAATCATATACTGTATAAGATGCCGCTTCTCAACCTTGTTAATTAGTCACTCATCGTCCCTGTTGACCGCTTTGAAGAGAGGAAACTGAAATGTCAAGGATGTCAGCGTCAATTCTGATCAAAGAAAACAGCATAATACTCTAAAATAGAACCAGGGCGATTTTAAACATGCAACACTTCACTTAGCCAGCTAGTTGACACGTGGAGCAGGTTGGAACATATCTCGTGTTTGGTGCATATTTATGATCCTTTTAAATAGTAGTCAGCTGGAGACATTAAAAAGTCAGCTAGAGACAGTAATCAACCAGCTCACAGAGTTAGAGTAATTTAGCTACCTACTGTAGCATGCTAGCTGCACCTGATTAAATCTACCATGGTTTGGTAAGACAACATTTTAAAACATTTTTAGAATGATTGCTACGTCTCATATATGTTAATTTTCCTCTTCTTATGATGGAGCATCTGCTCAAGATCTCGCAAGTTTCGTTTTTTTTTATATAATGGCACACGCTGTATAATCACATTCGAGGACACACAGTTAACCAAACACACACAGACACACACACACACACACAGACACATACACAAATGTCACCCACTTCCCGTCAAGTCGTCTAAAGCGCCGTCTCAGTAAAGAACACCTGACTTTGTTCTAGTCCCTCTCATTCGCAGCTGCTTCAAAGGCATCGTTAGATTAAAGAGAGCCAGGATACCACGCTTTTTCATCTGCGCTACAGTGCAGCGCGAGGCCGCTCAGCTGTTGGAATTTGAATGAGACAGATCTAGATGAGAAGAATGGTTGAAAAGGAGTCAGGATATGTGGATTTCACATATTCGTGTTTATATGTTTGGAGCAACATCCTGCTGTGAGGATAGCTGAGATTTGAGAATAAACAGCTGTAAAGTTTCCGACAAACACCGACCTAACTCTTCCACAAACACTAATTACTGAATGAACAAAGTCCCCCAGGTGTCTTCCTCGCGGAGGTGCAGCACCTTTGCACTGTGTGCCTTTATTTTTAAGGAAAATCAAGGGATGTTACCTGGAGTGAACCCCTGTTTTTGTATGTAATGTTTTGTACTACTTTTTTTTTTTTTTTAGTTATTTTTTTGGCCATTTGTGCCTTTATTGGTTAGTGCAGCTGAAGAGTAGACAGGAAACGAGGCAGAGAGATTGGGGATGACACGCAGCAAAGGGCCGAAGGCGGGAGGCGAACCAGCGGCCGCCGCAGAGGACTAGCAGCCTCAGTACATGGGGCAGATGCTCTACCAACTGAGCTTAACGTCCAACCCCATGTTTTGTACTACTTTTTTGAAGGTTGTTAGTTTTGTTTGGTTCATGTGTAAAGGCGCTGGTGAATTCTTCTTAACATTTTCCTCTTTTAAAGGCAACTATGCAGTATTTTCCTGAAAAATCAAACAAACAAACAATATATAGACTTATATAAACATAGGGTTACATTGCATTGTCCATCTCTCTCCTTTGCTCTCTGTCTGTGAGAGCTGCAGGAAAAGATATCCACACAAACAGAGACACAGCGGTGCTACCTAACTGCATTCACTCTCAAACTCTCTCTTGTCTGTTGAGCCTGGGAAGAGGGGACAACTTCGAATTGTCTGTTAACAAACAATGCTGCTTGATTTACCTTTAAAGCAGTAGTTTGAAATTTGGGAAATATTTATTGACTCTCTTGCTGTTAGGCCAAAAGATCGATTCCACCATCACGCATCTACTCTAAACACTTTACATCTTCCTTGGCTATTTTACAAGGTACAGGGTTAATTTATACATCATTTTACAACACAGGCTTTTATAACATGATGCTAGTTGTAGCCCCTTTATGTAAATGGGACGAATAAATGTCATATAAAGGATCATTTATTTGTCATTTTATGATAAAGGGTTGTATATTGAGATGCGAGTTGTAGTCCCTGTGTGTTACTCACAAAACAAAAATGATACAAATAGATTAATAAATAAAGTCATAAAAACAAAGTTTTTTTTCTGGTGGAACGCATGAGACACTTTGGATGGAGGAAAGGCCTGCACAAAGAAATAGCACCTACAAATCTCACCAGGGTTTCACAAATCTAGGGTTCCCTTCTAGACACGACCCTGATTCACCCTCGTCTTTATGATTAGCTACGCTAACACCAAGGGCTGTAGTTTCATATTTAATGGACTATTATGAGAAAGGTATCAAGTTTCTCGTCTAACTCTTGGCAAGACAGCAAATGTTTCAAGATCGGGGGTTAATTGCCACACTCATGTTTCAAGTCAAACTGTCACCTTGAATTGAATTGAGAGGTTTCAACTTGTGCTCCGACTCTGCTTCTGATGAGACCATTTGCTTTTACTCGGATAATCAGGCAATTAAGAGCAGTGACTGCATCCATCCAGCATATATCAATACACCCTTTAATTTATAATGCTATATCTCCGTATCTAAAATATAGAGACTCTTGTGAAAGCTAAGGCGGGTTTTATGTGTTCACTTCAGTTATGATGAAATATTAAAGTAAGGGCAGTCCTCCTTTGAACAAATGTAATCCATATTCTTATAGAGTTATGGTGGTATTCTCTTTTTAAATCATGTCTTGATGCCTAAGCCTTAACGCCTGAGCATTAAGCCGTGTTTTTTGGTCATGCCATTGTGCTTCATACATGTATGGAAATCCAAGCCAATTTCAGTATAGGCTACCACAAGATACCGCTGCAACAGATCAACATTCAAGTACATTCAATTATCTTTGCTATGCACATTGGGATTAATCATTTATAACGTGAGGTTGACTGCAGCGAATTATTCCTCAGTTCCTGTGCCACTTCTGTCACACAGATATAACTGGTTGGATATTATACAGGGAGATGGGGTAGCTGTGAGAAAAGTGGGTGCAGTGCTTACCTGATTTAATATTATGCATAAAAAGCTGTGGCAATGGGGATGCCAGTCTGATGTCTCTCATTAATTCTTCAGTTCAGTGGGCTGTGGACAGACACAGCAGATTGACAGGGGATGAGGAGACTTCACCGGCGTCTCCTTAATGCTTTGAAATGGGAGTATAGTTTAGCTTTGATGCCTCCTATCGCTAAATGGACATGTAGCCACCCCCCATGTGCACACACAGCCTCCATGCACCCGTATCCCACCCCCCACACGCACTGTCAGTCAGTCATCGCAGTGTGAATACATGAATACTGTAAACTGTAGCGACAGAGTAAATTACTCGGTGCGCTATCAAGCCACAAAACATCAAAATGCTTTACGACTTCCTGTGAGTGTGAATATGGAGATCAGTAGGCTTGGTTTGATGCAGCCTGGAGGCAGGTGGGCAACTTTTCCAGGTGCAGCAATCATTGCAGTTCCTGTTCAATTCTCCCATGTGTTCAATTAGCAATCATTTTCTTTATACACCACTCACAAATAGACTTTTTAGAGTGTAGCTGATTGCACAGTATTGATCGGAATCAGCACTTACAAGGATTTTCCTACATTACATTTCTTCGATAAACAACCATGGCTGCCTCCTCTCTTGTACACCTTAACTTACACCACACACACACAGACACAGAGGATCAAATGTGTTGTTCTCTGCAGGTAACAATACATTTTCCTCACAAGAGTACATTTTTAGTTTAGAGCAGGGAGAAGGAAGTGTTCCTGTTGTGCCACTCTCAAATTCAGACGTGTAAACCGCTGGCCCCAGCATGCATAATGCATGATGGGTATGATGGAGACATCGCTCACTGCTGACTGGGCCACACTCAAACTGAATCACTAAAAACTTTTGGAGCCCTGTGTGTTTGAAGTTAAGCTGAGGGGAGGATTTTTTTGGATTTGGATTTTTTTTCCGCAAAAAAGAAAGGTAACCAAAAGGTCGCCAGCCACAGTCGACATGTCAGCTACTTATGGATGGTCCCTGACCCTGAGTAGGCTCAACGTATGGAGAATATCTATTGAGCTGAATGTCATTCCCTCATTTTAGAAAAGAATCACTAAATGCAACATCTGTACGGATAAGGGATGCTGTTGTCCACTTCAAACTTTATCAGGCACCTGAACACACCCAGATAGATGAGCCACTTTTCGAAGTTAAAGTGAAAGTCAGCATCAGCTATCTAACATTAGCTTGCTTGCTTGATTAGATTAGTGTTTGCTGCATATTTTGAAAAGACTGAGAGTGTTTGCATAACACACTTGCGCACAGAGAGTGCTGCTTTGCCATGACTGTAAAATAATTTCATCTCCCTCAACTGACAGTGACAGTTTCAGCTCAATACTATGACATTTATACACACACTCCACTCCTACATCTGACACATTTGACAGACAATGACTCCACAGACCAATGATATTTAATGCAAAAAGATGGAGGCTGATTTAATCCACAACATGGTTTACTTTGTCAAAAATCTCACTAAGTCTAAAGACTGTCCTTTCATTGTCCTCAGTGAGTAGGAGGCCTATCAGTGTGGCAAACTATGGCAAACAACTCCGTAATAACTAAATACAAGTGAACATGTCCAAACAGAGCCATGAAGGTGAGGCCTACTGTTTGTATCAGTGTGAATACAGCGGTATTGGCAGACCCTACCAGCTTCATACAACAGATCCAGCTGTGCGGCCGTCAACCGAAGATCCATGGAGAGAGGCAAGGAAAATACCCAAGTAAGGGAAACATGAACTTGTGATGTACCCCATGTTTACTATCTTAGTTTAACTTGTCAGCATGCTAGCTTTTGCTAATTATCACTTAACACAAAGTTATAGAAATGTCATTAATTTCACAGGTATTTGGTCAAACATTAAAGCCTGGACAAATTTGAGATACATGAAAAGTTTGACCTGATGATGGTGCTTAGTAAAGGGTTGCAGAAATACAGAACATACTACAATTTACCCTGAGGGGGACATGAATACCGGTACCAAATTTCATGGCAACCCATCCAATAGTCGTTGAGACATTTCACTTAAAACTACACGTGTTAACCTCATGGTGGAAAGAAAAGTTATTAGGATTCATCCTCTGCGAACTACAGATATATACATCAGATTTCATAGCAATCCATCAAATAGTGGTTGAGATATTTTAGTACAGGACACAAACTTATCATCCTTAGAGCCACACTGCGAGCAAGGCTGAGAATTTTCAATGTAAAAATTTTCACAGTATGTGAAGGTAAAGTCCAGGAACTAATGACAGAAGACAATGTTCAAAAAATAATTATGTTGACTTAAAGTTAAATACTTCTTAATGTTTTTATTATTGTTTTATAACAAATATCACCATCAACAAATACTGAACTCAAGGCCTCTTCAATGCAAAGCAGCAGGTTTGAGTTAAAAAGCTGCAGTATGATACATTTTCTTGACAGTGCCTTGAAACTTGTTGGCCTTTCAAGGTTAGCCACTTAATGTGAAACATTTATCAGACGGACCATAAAAATTAATTTACAATAAATAGAAATAACAGTAAACAATATAAATATGAATCTATTTAACATTTTAAACATGATTCACACATTTATGGTTTATAGTAAGGGTTCAGGGTTGACTCAAGTGCTACTTGAGACAGTGTTTGAATTAACCAGATGTTCAACCACTTGATGGAGTTTTGTCTGTAAGTTGAGGTAAGACTGTTTCAAGAAAAGCCCTCCCAGCTCAGGAATAATATGGGCTTTTGAGATAGCATAATGATATTTCCAGTGCTCTAAATCTTTGAGATTACTCTGACTCAAGTGACATTATCAGCACAATGGAAGGAGGTGTTGTCCTTATAGGGTTTCAAAAAGTTTCTCATCTCTCTTCGTGTTGGTCTGGTCATAAAATGCAGGCTACAGTACAATCAAATACTGTCAATTCTGACCTCGATGGTTTGGTGGTATGAACATAAATAAGAAATTACAATAAAATGTTTACAGTACATTGACATTCAGTGTAGAAAAGTCCCTTACAAAAAAGTTACCGAGTTTACAAAGTGTGAAAAATATTGTATCTTCCCCCATTATAAAAAAAATGCCACCTTGAACGAGGCAAGTGAAGTCGCTTCATAAACAATGAAACAGAAGAGTGGAGAATATGGAGACACAATACACAGTGTACATGAAGTTAATGTGTTGGTTCGTCACTTTTTGTGTGAATCTCTTTGAACCAATATGCTACCAAAATCATCTGCTATCAGAAGCCAATGCATTTCCAAAAAGCCAGTGTAAAAACAGTGAAAGTCATGTCTCAAATGGCTGAGGTTTTGCGATGCAAAGTTAGACATTCTTAAAGTGATAGTTACAAAGTTGCCTTAGGGATGCTACAGAAGTCCTCGGCAGTGACAGTTTTAATTTCACAAACGGACATGTTTTTACATAAAGCAGTAGTTCCTGAAATGCAGGCTACCTGATATTAAAGTGTTCAGTACTTCAAAGTTTGTCGTGTTGTGTCTGCTAGACCGTTGTGACAGATAGGAAGGCGTTGTGTACTTTGGAGCCCTCTGGGACTCTCGCCCCATGGCTCATCAGCTCCTGGATGGTCATCCAGTTATCCAGGATCTTTTTGTTTCGTTTCTTCATCATCTTTTTGTGACTGAGCTCCAAGATATTGATCTCCTTTCTGCCCTCAGCTCCGCTGGCGGGCCCCTCCCTCAGACACTCGAGGCGGCTCTTTTGCATGAACTCCCTCCTCTTCCTTTGCTCCCTGGCCCGTGCCAGGTGCTGCTTCCTCTCCTCTTTGCTCCAGTAACGTCCCATCTTCATCTCACTCATAGCATCATCGTCTGTGGTCATGCCTCCACTCCTCTCCTCTCGGATCCTTAGCGCCCGCTCCCTCAGGATACGGTCACGGGCAGGCCTCCGGGCCACATAACGTGTGCCGTCAGCACGAACTTTGACCTTCCACTCTAGACGGGGCTCCCCAGGGCGTCCACTCCTGTGCACAGGATCTCGACAGACACTGAGCAGACTCAGCTGGCTCTGGGAATACTCCAGGGATGAGTGCTGTTGTAGCAGCTGCATGTAGCTCTGCAACACAGAGAATATTGTGAGTACATTGTTAGCAGAGAATTGTATTCAGAAGTGCTTCACACCTCTACAGACAATAGAAGTGGACGGAGCTTCCAGGTCTGAAAAGTAAAGCCAAAACAGAAGTGCCTTAAACCTGCATTCTGTCTAATGGGCAGCAGGGGGCGACTCCACTGGTTGCAAAAAGAAGTCAAATTGCAGTGTTATATGAAAATGACACTTCAGTTTCCTAATGAGTTTATGGTCTCAATTGCTAGTTTCAAATCATCTTTTATGCAGCATGATATTCATTTTGTAAATTATGGTCACGGTGACGTCACAGTCGCTCTGTCCACTAATTCTACTGTCTATGTGCCTCACTAGAAGAAACATCAGCATTATGTTTATATGTCTCTTCTTGATTGTACCTACCTGAAGTTGTCTGGATCCTCCCTGGCCTTGATAGGGGGTCGTCTGATATGACGAACCATAGGGAAGCCCCCTCCTGGAATCTCTGGTCCTCCCTTTCTTTTCACACCTCTCGTCGTCTGCAGGCAGAGCAGGGTCTGACTCAGACCGGGATTGGTTGCTCTGGTCTGGGCTGCTGGAGATAACAGAGCCCGGGTCTGCTGGTCTGCCACGACTGGGCACACCCTGGGGCTTGGGGATAGGGATGGGGCTGGAGGGTGTGGAGGAGGCCAGTCTGAGGTTTTTCTGGTTGGTGATGCTGATGTGTCTCTGCAGAGAATGATCAGGAGATCTCTCCATACCTAGTGGTGTTGACCGTGCACTCTCTGCTGTGTTGTAGGCACTGGAGCTGTCCTTCTCTCGGATCTTATCGCTGTCCGACCTCTCTGGGTATTCATGGATGTCAGCCAATCTGCCATGTCGCTTGTGTCCGTCTTTGGGGCTCCGTCCTGGCGAGGATGTTGGCTGTGAAGTGTCCAGCTGGTGGCTCTGGCGCAGTTGATGCGCCTGCATGATGCTCTGGCACTCGAGCTCAATGCTGCGCAGTTCCTCATTGAGCATCCTCAACTCCTGCTCCACTCCGTTCCCTCCTCCAACGCTATCTACATCATCTCCATCTCCTCCTCCTTGCTCAGTGAGACTACACTCTATACTGTGTCGAATGGAGTACACCCCACACTCACCTCCATTCCGGATTTGACACTTGAGCTCCAAGAGTTGCTGGAAGCGATTCTCTAAACCTAGGATCCCGCCTCCACCATTGCGAATACTGACTACCCCTTCATTGCCTTGGCCTTTTGACAATGTCCTCGGACCCTGGGTGTCCTGTGTCCCTCGTCTTGTGTGTGGATGCTCTGCCCGCCATCGGTCCCTCAGGCAGTGGGCTGGGGTTCTCCTGTGGAGTCTAGCCAGCAGGGGTTGGTGCTCTGGACTGTCTGTACTGCGTCCAAACCCACTGTCTTGATTGTTGGAGGAACAGGTAGCAGTGTCTGTTGTCATCTCTTCTTCAGCTTGATGCTGTTGTATAAAAAAACAAAAAAAAGTTAGTTGTCCTCAAAGGAGCCAACATACTAGACGATTCTGCACTTTACAAGTCATGCCCAGTACCAATGTAGGAAATGGTGTGGAGGCTCAAAGTCAGGGTGGTTGATGGGTGTTAGCACGCCTGTCTTTCATGCTGGAGACCAGAGTTTGTGTCCCATCAATGATCTGCAGTTACCATTTGCCCTTTGATTTAACGTGACCATGATCTTTCCATAACCTTAATCAAGTGCTTAAATTACATTACATTACCCATGGTTTATGGCCATGATCTTTCCCTAACCATACGGAATTTGCCATGCACAGACTTTGTAGAAGAAGAGAATTTTTAACATTTACACTTTGAATGTAGTCCAGATTTGTGTAGAACAGTCAACTATCAACATTTTTGCCTGGGTTGGAATGATGATAAGTTTACATAAATCAAATCCTGTAGGGCTGAGCTGATGCCAGCGTCCAGCCACTGAGCCCTGAGATTTAAAAGCCATGAGTATTTTTAGTGGCGTGTTTCCACAGAGTTGAAGTAAGGCCGCCGGTTTTTGTGGGAGAGAAACTGAAACAAAGCTGTTGGTTCTGGTCATTGCACTAATTTAACATTTTATGTCCCGTTTGTTATTTTCTTGCCCAGTTAGGCAAACCCAAGATGCCTGGTTACATTGGTGGCAGCAATGTTCCTTTTTCTTTTTTTTGATTTGTGCTGTTGTTATTTTTGCTATTGTTTTCTTATCTCAGCTTCCTAAATATAGTTGGATAGCTAACTTTGTTTCAAGCTTCAGAGGCTGAACACAATTATGGTACAGACATGAGTTGCAGAGACGAAGACCCTTATAAAACCGGCATGGGGATCTATGTCAGATGCTTGCCTGGCAGGGATGTGAGAGTTAATTTGCCGGCTCCCTTTGACTGACTGAGACAGTTGAGCAACAGTGGAAAACTACAGTGACTACAGTGGTGAGCAAGCTTTCTGCTATGGGACAGCCAACCCTCCCAAAACAACGATGTCAATGTCCAACTGCGATGTTTCACTGTCGACATTG
This sequence comes from Lutjanus campechanus, assembly GCA_027495735.1. Taxonomy (NCBI): domain Eukaryota; kingdom Metazoa; phylum Chordata; class Actinopteri; order Lutjaniformes; family Lutjanidae; genus Lutjanus; species Lutjanus campechanus. Next base: position 9,858 of record JAJHUR010086981.1, read on the forward strand.
TCAGTATGCCAATTTGGTAGACATTTCCCAACCCTAATATCCTGCGCTCTCACTATCCTTCCTCCTCTGCCACTCTTATTAAGTCTCTTCTTCCTTCTTACCCTGCCACCATTCCTCCCACTCTCCCCATTACCCTTCAGCCTTTTTATTGGACATTTTTGTCTCTTGTTTTGATGTATTTCTCTTCGTTTATGCTCTCACCTCATCTTCCCTGTCAAAGTTATGTTCCTTCTGTTTCCTCCTCTCCTCCAGGATCTCCATCTTCAGTTCATCCACAAGCTGCTGTTGCTCCTCATCAAGCCATACCTCCTCCTCCAGCTGCAAACAACATCTTGTCAGAAACACTGTCTCTCTCTGTGTGTGCATGTATCCATGTATGTGTTTGTGTGTGCGCAGAAACTGCAGACAATCTTGCTGACAGGTTGAAGGAAAGGAAAGGCACTTAGCAGGCAGCTGTTGTTATCTGACATGACATAGGTTGTCAAGATAGGGCAGCGAGCGTGTGTGTGTGTGTTCGTTTACCTGGATTTCTGGTCTTGTCACCAGCAGTATGATGCTTCTAGCTTCTTCACTTGACAGCAAGGCAACGGCTTTCTCTCTGTCCTGCACTTCACACCCATTAATCTGTACATCAAAGACAAGTATAGATGGCCATGTTAAGAAAAACGAACTTGTAGAAAGTCCCAAGAAAGGACAATCTGTACTTTTATCATCATCATCATCTATTTAACTGACGTGAATGAAAAGATGAGCATATTACAACCACTCATTGTTCCCATTTTTGCGAGACACACCTTGAGTAATCACATGCTGCCACCCTTTTCTCTTTCTGCTCATTTCCTCCATCCATTAGCCCCCTCTTCACACTTTTCTTTTCTCCTTTCTGCCATCATTTCCTCCAACTCCACGCAATCCCTATGAAAGGCCTGGTTAGGCTGCACGCTTGGTAAAGGGGAGTCAATTGTGAGCGTGTATAGTCCGACCTCACGAGAGTCTGCTCTCACCGCACATCCAGACACACAATTAACTGTTCTTTGACAGGTGGCGTTCATCTTTTCCTCACTAGAGTAATGGGGCTGTCAGAAGAAGATAATAGGGCCAGGAGAACAGCAGGGCTTGCTCCCCACAATCACTCACACTTCTGGGACACAAAAACACTACAGTGGGAGGAAGGAGGTGTTACAGTATATACAATAAATATGAAGGGGGAGGTGATGTTGGGACAAAGTTGAGATATTGCTCACTGAGAAGATGCACTAAGTGTCCATTGAACAATATATTAGCAATAAGCTTAATAATCAGAACTATGTTAGTATCAAGTTTAATTATGTCATTGCTCAGAGTTACACTAAGTTGCTTAACTTGGTGGTGCTCCAGTGAATATTGTTTATTTTCGACAATATGTATCTGATCAGGTACTCAAATTAAGTGGACTTATTTTACTGCACAATTTAACAGTTTCTTTAAATTCACTTTGACTTAGTTTGTGCAGTTTATGTTAGTTTTGGGTCACCAAGGTTGGTTAGTAATGGATTACATGTAATCAGGATTACATAGTCAGATTACAATTGTTGAAAATATGACAGTTTGAAAATTAAGAAACTTATTTTCATGATAGCCAGTGTTCTATCAACTCATTGAAAATGCTTTGAGACATTCAAAGAGAAAAAAATCATATTTGTAGAACTCCAATTTTTGTGTCTGTGTACATTTCTTTAGTGTAAGGTGCAATATTTTCAGTGACTCAAAACTTGCCGTGTAAAATGTATTCAGTAACTGACCACTTTTCAAAATAATCCGACCCAACCCTGTGTATTCCACACAGCCAGTTTGACCATTTTAACCATTCATTTTAAAATAAATTAAATTTTTCTTTCCGTCTTTTAAGGGACAACACAGTCTAGATGCATGCATAATGATATAGAATGACTTATAGTGACAAACCTGACAGTTATCTACATTTTGCATTAAAAACTGACTGTGTTTTTTAACTTGTGTATACTGCAGTAGGAGGCATGATGGGTTGTTACGAGGATGATATGTTTATGCCAACAAGTTCATATTTCTTTTTGAAAAAGTCATGTTTGGTGATTGAAGTCGAGTGCATGGCTTCAAAGCAATGTGATGCAATGTACAGGCTCAAGGCTCAAGTATTTTCCACTGCATGTTCCTCCCTGACAAACAAGACCACACTGATCTTTAGTACAGTGACCCTATCATTCAGGGGGGAAAAAAACATAAACAGAGCTGAGAGACTCTTCAGTGACCAGGTTTGTAAGCCATCGACTTACAGACTCTGTGGCTCCAGAGGCTTAAATAGGCTTTCAGTGTAACAGCAGCCAATCAGAAGGAGGGCAGTCAGAGCCACAAGGTGTTTTCAATGAACTCATCAACTAGTTGGGTGAGGTCAAGCCTCCAGGAGTAGTAAATGTAGACAATACAGGTACATACTATACACCCACATATAAGTACATGTCATGAGATGTACTTGGCAACACAGAAAGCATAAGGAAAGAACTAGCAAGGGCCACAAGGGTGAGAGCTGTATTCACATAGAACTCTGTGCAGAAGACATGACAAAAACAAACAAACAAATAAATAAAAGAGAAACACATGTCTCGTTAAGTCTTAACGAGGGACTAGTCACCTTGGCTACACACACCTGTTGCCACTCATTGGCGACCCTGGAGTCAGAGTGCAAAACCTTTAGTTAATCCTGTGTTCCAGTGGGAAACAATGGGCACTGAAACTATGTTGTTACCTGACTGAATACAGACACAATCCAAAGTAGAGAAACTGTTTAGAGAGTAAATATAAGGTTGCAACCTTTCAGTTGTATGTGTTTAGAGAAGACTATCCACAGTGTCTGACCCTGTAGGTGTTTCTGCATAATGAGTCAGAGTAAGACTGAGACAGAGGAGCGCTGGAGATGATGTAGTGCCTGGCGTAACTGCGACTTGGGACTTTAATTTCCCTGGTAAAACGAGGTGATTAAATATACATATGCTTGCTCGGTCTGGGGACACCGGCAGCTTGGCTACCCTCTGAAAAGACTGCCTCGCAAGCAAGTGGGTTGGAGGATCTACCTGCACGGTAAAAAGTGCAGTAGTAGTTGGAATTATGTTATATTTTGATGAGTCCCATACAGTTTTCTGCTTTCGTTGTGGATCATAACAACTTGAATCATTCCATTCCCTCTTATCGTTCCTCCAGAGTCTATGATCAGAGCTGTGTCCATAGCACCGGTCTGTTCTTCATAGCAACTGTCTGCTTTACAGAAATCACAGACTTTAGAATGCTGTAAACAATAAATCAGAATCCAGTATAACTATGTAATAAATTGAAGTAATATTTTAAAGTTGGTCCAACAATTCTCTTTTTTTGTGTGTGGGCATGCTTGCTCATCACAAAGAAAAGAAACAGGAAATATGTTTTTTTTCTTGTAAATATATCAAAAATATCCTGCGAGCGATGTGATGAATGTTGAAGCTCAAACCTTTTAGAAGCCACCTGAGTTCATAGTACAACCTGGTATGACTGTGTTTGGTCACTGAGATGAAAATAGGCACCTGTAGAATACGATCTCCTTCTTTGATGCGTCCATCTCTGGCTGCTATACTGTTCGGCTCCACCTGCACAAAAGAACACGAAAATCAATGCTGACAGCCGGTCATTGTGTATCTCTGATGTGCTGCTCTCACCACTGCTCTCGTCTCTGCTGTCACGAATAAAAGTCTGCTTTTTTCTTAAAAAGAAGATGCTTATTTTCTTGCTGACAACCTTGTATTTTTCATATGATACAGGCGGGTTTTCGCAGGTCCTTGTGTTAGTGCTTCTCATTCATCCTGAGTTCAGTAGCTGGTGACACTGACTGTGGTAACATGTAAGTCTTTGACATCATACTAAAGAGCATGTGAGTTGTAAATGAAGCATGAGGTGAAGACCGCGAGAGACGGCGGAGAAAAGACAATACAAGTCCCGAGTGTTTACGGCACAGACGCGATTCTATTTCAGTTGAACGAATCAGCACCTCACGTTTTTCAAAATGCATCCCAGCGGATGTGCAACAACACAACAAACCCTCAATAATCATTTCATAAACTTTGTTGTTCTTGCATTGAAGATCAAGAGATAGAAACAGTACATGTGTGGGGGTGTGGGGGGACCTTAGTGGAAATAGAGAGAAAAAATCTTCCAAAAGTTGCACTGATACTATCCATAAATACATTTTAATGAGGGAAATTAGCATTTCTATCCTTTTTATCAAACATACAAAAATAGATACATTCTGTCAGTGGGAAACTGCTTTCACAATCTGTTGAGGTTCAGCAGGTGTTGCTTCTGGTTTTGTTTTCACATTCTTGGTTCAAGGAGAAGAGGCGAAAAATTACTGAAGTAGCTACCGGTTGCACTTTATTTTACAGTCCAATATTAAGATGTAACAAGTACTTTGTATCCCAAAAAAAAAACCCTGAGAGGGGCGTGTTCAAGGCACTCTCCAGTGCATACACAAATCCATAAGTAATGAATAGAAGAGACAAGACAAAAGAAAGACAGTTACAGGATAAGACTTCACACTCTAGAAGGCATTCATCAATACAAGTACATAAAGTAATTAATTATTAGGGGACAGTTTACAAAGACAACAACCAAACAACACTGTGGCGATAAAAACAATTGTAACAGCATTCTTAAATTGTACAGGTGTTAACACTTTCCATATCACTGAAACCAAAATGTAATTGAGATGTTCAGCAGCTTAGAAATTTTGTGTTAGAATAATTATGGAATTGATAATTGAAAGAATGGAGAACATGGAAATATGAGGGGAAAGTCCCACTAAAGTTAATTGTTTCTAACTTAGACGTCATTAGAGTGTAATTGTAACGACGTCTAATAAGGGTTTAACAGTATTTATTTCTAGTTTTTGTCTAATTTGATATGCTTGTTAAGTCTTATTAGTGTACTGTATAATAGTGCAACCCATGTATTTATATGCATGTAACTGTATCAAGGCTAAAAGGAGCTTAATATACTGCACGCCTCTGTATTTCTGACATGTATATCCTCATGGATCCTTGTAAAAAGCTCTTACTTTTCACACCCTTGTCTTTTTTTAAATTCATAATGGCATTGAACCTGCACCTGCAGTCAAACTTAGCACTTTTCTATTTCAGTTTGTAGTGCATAAAGCCCTCATAATTCCATATAATTCGATAATTTGTTTTCATTCTGTCTTATCAACAGTTTTGCAAGAGGAATATTTTTTTCCGAGCTAGAAATGATTTGAATTTTAAAAAGAATCTCTGTAATATGTTCCGGCTTTGTTTTGTTTGGTATTCAGAGGGGGTACAGTAAATGGGAGAATGTGTCATTTCACTTACTGTGGCGGTGGGGGGAAAGGTTGCCGCTCAGAGATAATTAAAACCTTCAATTAAAGCACGTTAAGGGAGGAGGAATGAGAATGGCAGGAACGGGAATCACATTTCAAACCTGACTTCCTTTTTGGCCATGCATGGCTCATTCAGGGTTGATATTTCAAACATTTTTTTTTTCCGCCCTTTCCTCCCTAAATTCGGTTTGACGTGCTCCCTGCTTCAGGATGTAAAGATGGGAACTCAAATGGGATTTCACACCATCTTTTAATAACTTCCTGCTCCAAAGGAAACTAATAATGAGTTACCGACTTTGATTTAACGACAGTGCAGCTTTGTCTCTATCAGACTTCATCAGGGAGCGCTTGTTTATACTCCGGTGCTTCTTTATTTTACAGTACAGTAAATATCTGTTTTGAAGTAGGTAAATGTGTGACAGGAAGAGGCAATTACCATAAAATCCTAAAATGAAAATGTAACACTAACCACTGTAAAAACAGTACATAAAATAAGTTGAGAAAACTCAGGCTACTGGCTTCACTACATTCTTGAGCTCTAAGTCAAACTCAAACACTTACGTTTTGAAATAAACTAAACCAAACCTGTAAACCTGCCAATATAATATTTTATTGAGATAATTTACTTCCTCTTTATATTAACTCGTCTCTTTGACTTGTACAAACCCAAATAGTTCTGTATTTCAATAGTTGCTCACAGTGAGCTGTGAACCCGATTTGTCATTATTTCGGCGTGTTTTTTGTTTATGAAGAAAAGTGAATCATCTTAACCAAAGATTATAAGTTGGGAAACTTTAAAAAAAAATTCATTTCAAGACTTAAGAGTTTGAGTTTAATTTAAAACTCCAAAAACTTAGTAAAGACCTTGAAACTGTGAGTTCTCTCAACCTTTTTTTACAGTCAAGTTTCAAGATGAGGGCCCGGTCACACAGGCATGAATTAAGGGGGATAGTCCTGAATTTGTGTCTGTTGTTCGCTTTGATATTAACTTAAATCACAGCCTCAACCAATAGCAAAGATGTTCATTTTGGCAGGCAATGACCAATCCCCCACATTTGTGTATATGTGACCAGGCCAGTTCAATCAATTCATTAAATTAAGTTTCTAAAAAAAACATGATCAGCATATCAGCACACTTCCTACCATGCCTTGTTTGAGAGTTAAAAATCTTGTGGCTGAGACTCTTTTTTTTCTTCTTCTTCTTTTTTTTTTTGTTTGAAGAAAACATATGATGAAAGATTGCTGTGTTTCTTTAATACACTTTAAGACAAGTCATACTTATCATGAAAACACTATGAACTATGATGAAGATTAGTATTGAATTCAGTCCCTAAACCAAGAAAATGTGAAGGAAATCACATTAGTTTGTAATGTTCATCAGTGTGACAAAGTTTATTTGACTTGAAAAGTTTGCTTTGAATCATTACAAATTACCTCAACTTGTCTTTTCAAATTCAGTCAACTTAAAATGTAAAACAGTTAAAACAAAAGTTTGTTTTTAAAGTGTACCTGGCTGACATAGATGCCAGTGTCCTCCTCATCGTCAGTCCTGTAGCACAGCGTCAAGCCAAGCTTCTCCTGGCTGTTCTGCCTACACAGCTCCACCTCCTGTTATAACACACACACACACACACACACACACACACACACACATACAAATAAACCCATAATGTTTCAAACCAAACATGTTTTCCCATGGTGCACCTGTTAGGAGCCTACACTTTCCCCAGCGGATCTGATGGATTCCAAAACCATATCAACTCAAACATGGAGTTTATTCATCTGTTTTACAGAGCAGCTGAAATAACACCACCCACAGGCGACAAGGTCCAACCTGATTGTTATGCTCTACATTACTGTTACTAATCACTCTGGGAGTGTGTTGTTGTTCTGTAGTCGTGAATTTGCTTTAGGCAAAGATAATATGTTAACTTTCTACTGATGTACAATATCCTGACAAACTCATGTCTAACTCTCATACAGACACACAGAGAGCTCTGCACAGGAATTATATATTTATGAGGACAGTTGCATAGTGCATTCACAGGCCCCTAACCCTTAACCTCAACAACTACATGCCTAACACCAAACATAACTAGTAAGAGCATGAATCAGGATATAGCCTATTTGTTAGCTGAATACTGGAGGAAGAACTAAATAATTATCTACATGAAAGTATATCAGAGAAAAAGTTGTCTAGCTGGGAGGAACTTTTCAGTTCCAATCTGGTTTAGTCTTCTTTATTGCCTAAACAAACTCATAAACTGCTCCAACTTCACCCAGATTAAGACTTAGCTGCAGACGTCACACTAGAACTCAACTCAGCACAATGAATGAACACATACACGATAGAATGTAACGATAAAATATAGAAACACACACACACACACACATAGCCCCAGCATGTGCTCTGTACATCAATGGAATAACAGCCTGTTAGTATCAAACTGAAAGCAGCATGTGGCATCATACAGGGCAGATCTTTGAAGGCTATAGTGGTGGTATTTCACTGGCTGGTCCCCTCCCACAGGAAATTTCTCTAAATTTAGCCCCGACTAGCTGCTGGCTTCTTTTGATCCCTGCTGTGTATAAAGGTAATCACATAAAGATAACTCTGGGGGTAATCTTTATTAACCCCATGCTGCCAAATTCATTTCAGCACGGTGGAGTTGTGAAAGGAGGGGAGGGAGTGGGGTAAAAAGGGGATGAGGACGAGGGTGGGGGGTGCGGAAGAATTAAGCCCCGGCCCCCTTTTTTTTCCGTCATGGGAAACCTCGATAGCAGAGATTGACAGGGGAAGTAATTAATTTCTGTGGCATTTAACCCCCTGTGCAGACAGCCCTGACCTTCAAAGGTTGGGCTGTGTTAGGAGTTTATAATACAGTAACACCATGACTACCGACAATCCGCACCAGTTTAGTTTACTAGTTGATTTGTACGAACTCTGACAGTGGAACAACAGCTGTATACAGTCAGATCAGATAGCACTAACGCCTTAATGTCAGTGCACATTAGGTGGTATGATGGTTTTACTGGATTTGTGCAGCCAGATGTGTGGAGCCGTGGGCGCTGAAACTGTAGAGAGGCTCGATTAGTGATGATTGGATCCTAGTATGAGCCACTATGCGTTTACTTTAAATTAGTTTAAATCACAGCAGTGATGTCTTACTAATTTCATGCGGCTTATAATGCATCGTGACAATTGATGGGACTTTACCTTCTTAATTTAGAGTGTGTGTTTTCCCAATTTTCAAAGGGAGAGACCACAATTACCAGATGCTACTAGAGAACAGGAGAGATGTAGATGTATGACAATAGGTGGCGCCCTGTCTTTTAGAGCCACATTAAACATCTGTTAGTAACATTTCACTGCAATATGCACTGAGCAGTTACGTCATGTTTCATTCAAAAGAAATGACTGCCATTCCTAATGTTCACTGGCTCATTGTTCCTGCTTTGCAGATGATGACATCGTCTCAGCTGTCACGCAAAGTCTCTAAAGTTTAGTGATGATAATTGAGTGCACACAGTTGAAGACCTCTGGTCCATGCAAACCAATTTGTTGGTACATCAGGGAAGCATGGCCACTGACCGCCTCAAAACAAACCATTTGCTGCTCGGGAGGATGATAGCTTTTCAAAGTGTGACAAAAGTAATTTGAATTAGATCAAAGACTATTGATTTTTTATCAGACAAACTTTGCTATGAACTGGGGGTGTGAATTTTGAAAGATGAAGGCATTGATCAGGCAGGGAGTGCCTAACAAAAGATGGTATCTATTTGCATCAGGGCAATTACAGGACCGAGGTTTTTGTTGCTTGGCTCATTCTAGAGAGTAAAAGCCTGGATATTTTGCCCTGTGCTGCATTGATTTTGACCAGCCCTCATTTACTCGTGTCTCTCCCCCTACATTATGAAAGTGAAATACTCATAGGAGTACCCCTCTTTGAGTTTGTCTCTGCTTGATGTCTTTCTGCTTTATTTGATCTTATTTTATACTTGCTCTGACAAAGCTCAATAAGAGTTTTTATTCTTGTACCACCCTCTTGCATACCAATTTTTTTTTTCTGTTTTCTGTTTCGGCAGATTAAAAAAATCTCAGCCTTTGATGTTTGGCACCCGTTGAAGATCCATAATTAAGACGTTTATTTTGATTAATTTGGCAAACAGCAAACTGGCTGCTCTCTGGCAGACTGCTGCCATTTCATTAACTGCTCTGTGTAACCTGGTGACCAAACAGAGCATTCATTAAAATCTGCCATCATTCAACATTCAACACTTTGCCTGCAATGTAGATATTAATATCCAAAAGGGGTTGCAACTGTTGAGAACATGATTAACTCAGATAGTCACGGCAGTATGTTGGGGAATTGAGTTGCTGTTCCATTGTGAACCTTACTTTTAATTCGAACAACTAAAGCATCCTCATATAAAACTGGTAGCACTGAAACTCATTTTCTGCATTTAGACTGCGTTGCACCAACAAAGATTAATTTAATATAAGATTAAGTTTAGCAAATCTTGTATTCTTGTAGCATTCTTGTAGAGAACTAGCTGAGTAGTGAAGCAAACTGTTCACGATGCGGTTGCTTGTCTACGCATGTTACTGCAAAACACCACTAGAGGGCACAACAGGGAACTCAGACCATAAACCAGCTGTAAAAACAAAAGAAGAAAAGGAGTTCCATTTTTCCATGGTGGTTTCAAACCTATTTCCATTTATCTTGACATGTTTCAACGTTGACTTACGAAACTGAACTTATCTGTCATCAGCTGTTGTGGCAGGCATGTTTGTCGCTGTGTAGCGGCAACGATACGTTGTAAAGATCAGGGTAGTTGCAGACTTATTCAATGAGTCTGTCCTCAAAACTTTCAGCCATTGTTGCTGATGGTCACGTATCTCCTGACCCCTGACGCTGTCACTACATTCTGCCCCTATCGGTCATGTGTGTATTGCATCTTGTGTACACGTAGCGTTCATTTCTGAGGATGTGCGCAACCAACATGCAACCCTGAACAACCCTGAATGGAACCGGGTATGTGAGGCAGACGTCATGCGTACGTGAACGCGTAGTTAAAAGATAGTACTAAGTTACTTCTGGAGCACATTTTAAAACGGAGTTTAAATTTTTGGTGAAACAGAATTAAATGTAATCTAGATTTACAGTACATAGGTTTAGGTTTAAAGATTCTTAATTCTTAATTTTAAGCTAACAAGATAAATTAAAGTTAAATCATGATTTTATCAAGTTTAAAAACTAATCCTTGTTGGTGCAACCCAGCCCTACTGTCTGCCACTTGGCAGTCTTATAGTTTGGCAGAAGTAGCAGGAGTATTATGACAGCAGGAGTACCCATGTGGACAATCAAGTTGGAAGTGAAGCTAAACCTGTCAGAAGTAATGTTCCTGGGAATGGCAGCCCCATTCTGTTTCATCCGAGAGACGAGCCATTCATGTTTCAGTTAGATACACATGGATGGACAGAGGTAAGTGAGGATGGCTGATATGGTGTGTGTTTGTCTGGCGGTAGGGGTGGGGGTGGGGGTGGGGGTTTGACTGACCTTGTTCTGATACCACAGCTATTACTGCACACAGACCCCTCCACCCCCCGCTCCTACCCCACACACTCGGGAAACTCTTTCATCCAGATGACGCTGTAAGGTAAGGCCACAGCTGGCAGCAGAGGAATCCTAATGACCCACAATGCAGTTCACTGAACCAGGAAGTGCCTATTAAACCAGGGGGGAACCACTGACGGTAGCAAACGTCACCCATCAGTGACACTTAGCGTGACCTCGAGGTCCACAGTCTGAGTGGCATGATGCATATGTTACAGTGGGGACACTTTAAGGTACAGACCATTGACTGTATGGCACACATACAGTACATACAGATTTCATATCAAACACCACTGTCACACCACAACACCAACTTCACCAAACATCACTGAAGCTGCTCACTGACTGAACATAGTATAAATAAAATAAAAGGCAGATTTAACAGTATTCTTTTGAGTTAGGTTTTGTATGTACACATACAGTATATACAGCAGCATGTCAAAATGAAAAGAACTACATAAACATTAGATTCATGATTTAAATGTAGACGGACAAAAGCCAGTTGTGTTTGTCAGTGAAGCTTTTAGCGCCTGAGTTGAAAGAAACATGTAAGTATTGTATGGATGGGCATGAAATTTGGTTCAGGCATTCATGGTCCCCAGAGAATGAACCATACTGACAATTCATGCAGGTGCTATCACCAGTTAAAACATTCTATTCGGCCAGAATTTTTGGTTTATGTCTTAATAACTTGAAAACTAATTAACATCAACCTCAAATGCACTTTGTATTTAGGCTAATTAGCAAATGTTAGCATGTTTAGACATTGAATGGGGCTAACATGACCTAAATCCTTACTTGACATCAACATATTAGCAATGTCATTCCCAGCATATTAGCATGCCCGCATTAGCATTGAGCTCAAAGGACTGTCGTGCCAAAGGGCAGCCTCAAACACCTGACATCAACTGTCCAATCATAGATTAGCAACTCTAGCAAGGCACTGCAGGCCTGCCAAGCGTTTAATTTCTCTACATGTTGAAGCGTTGTGTCTCATGAGTTTTAATGGTGGCATCTTTTTTGTAGTCTAACGTAAGCTACAAATGTTAGCATGCCCAGCTAACTAGCTCACTAACTACAGTATGCAATTCTTTTCTCACCAGGAGAACAAAATCATGACTCGCCCTGCTCTGACTCTAACTAGTACTCTTTGCCTCGTTGGTGTGGTTAATTGGGTTGGGTAGGTTTAGTTTTTAAATGTGTCAGAGAGAACCATTAAAAAGTCACCTGGAAACCAACATCTCAGCTGACGAGAAAAGTTTAAGCTTTAGCATTAGCATTAGTTGGCTACACTTATGAAATATACTAGCGAGAGTCTGCATTTTAACCAGCTAGAAATGAGAGGCTGCTTTGTTTACTTCTCTGTGGAAATGGACACCAGTATTTAAAAAATTACTGCCGATTTTAATGTTTTAATGTTAAATCTGCTACTGTTATCGCAAAGGGTCACATGCTAGTATGGTTTTAGATATCTGGCCACATATTAAACATTAATCCTAAAAAGACGTCTTCATCTTTAAAATCTGTGTGCCTAATGTGGGACAAAAGACGAGTAGGTTTTGGTATATATTAATAAATTATATAAATGAAATGCAGTTTTTATGATTTTTGTTGTAGTTGTGCCTTTTCAAACCAGTAATGTGTGAATTAATCACATTCACAATCCTCTGTAAAAGCCTCCTATTTAGAACTGAGGTTTATTTGTATTAGTTGCGTACAGTATTTCGAGTCCTGTCTACAACAAAATGGACTGAAGTCTAGAAATACACACTGACTGATTAAATACATAGGCAACTACAGTACTGCACGACATGCCACGCCTTTGTACAGAATAAAATGGATTAATCAATGCAAGGTCATAACATTCTGTAACACTGCTCATCCAAATCTGGAAACTACTTTTTAACAACCATTTTATTGGTTGTTGATTGAAATCCCCCCCAAATCCTTTCAGATAACACTCAGTGCTTACTTTTTTCCAACACAACATATTCACAATTTCTGTTCAGCTTGAAGTGGCTGTCTGAAAAGAGGCACAAATATTTCTGAAGGACATGGCATGAAGAAAGGGAAACTATCAGCCTGTGAATGAAACACAGTAGTAATTCAACAGGGAGGCCTCTCAGAGAGGGGTTCTCTTTTGGTACGATTATGAAGAATGGCCTTCCGTCTTAAACCCAGGGACTTTGCTTTGCTACACAAAACAATCTGAAGAGCATAGTCTAGTTTTCACAAGGGGCAGCCAATTTTCTTTTATTATTGCAGTAGACATTTTTTCTTGTATTGTTATGGGACTTGTGAGCCTCATACGTCAGGACTATAGCCTTGGATTATCTCCTGGGATTGTCTATTACTGACACAACAGTGGCCTCATGTCAGACTGCATCAATAGAAAAAATTAAGCCTATTCAGTCTAGTTACAATAGCTTGCAAATCTGCAGCCAGAAATAGCTTCACAGTTGTGCATTTTTCATTGCATCCCGGGGCTTCATGTGAGATTGATGCAGCATTATCACCATTTGATTCTTTATTTGAAAGCTGAATACTCTGTATGTCAGTATGAAGCTTCCAGACTGTTGAAGACATCTTTTCCAGCACTGGTTAAACAAGTGTAAAACAAAAACACCAGATGAACGCTAATGTATTGACCAAAATAGAAAAAGTTCATCCTCTAGGGAGGATGCATGCGATTAGTAAATTCCATAACATTGTTTCTTAATTATCTTTTGGGATTTTTTTTTTTTACTTGACTGGATAGCCAACAGAGAGCCTGGGAACAAGATGGCAACAAAAGATGCAAACTGGGAACTGTGCCTTGTGGTTATCATCCAAGCCTCTTAGCAATCAGGGTGCCACAGTTTTAGATATTTCTACTACAAGCTGGTGAACGCACAGGAGCAAAAGTTAGGGAGTCACCATATACATTAGTATTCATCTCTGTGAACCATGAAAATATATGCCAAATTTCATACCTGTTGTCAAGTCATCTTGTTCGTGACCAAAGTTGTGAAGTTGTGGGGCAAAACAAAAGGGCCAAAAACATATGCAAGTACAGCATGAGTACTTCAAAGCAAATCCATAAAGCATAAAGACAAAAAAAACTGTACCTCATACTCATATTCTTCAGTCCTCTCCACCTCTGCTGGAGTATTGGACAGGTACTCTGGACATTCATAAAACTCATGTTCCATGGTGTGGATGGAATGGCAGCTGGGGAAAAAAAAAAGTGGAAGAGACACTTACGTCAAAGGCATACCATGCAGCATTTTCCTTAAAAAACAATCTCCAGGGACCTTGCCATTTGTCTGTATTTTCATATGTTCTGTTTTTTTTTTGTGTGTGTGTGTGTGTGTTTGAGACATTTCTTGGCTTCATTTTGTTTGGCAGTGGTGTGTGGCCCCAAGACAATATTCTCTTTCCTGTGCTCTCTGTCTGTGAGAGCTGCAGAAAGACACACACAAACATACACACACAGGCATAGCAGACTGAGGATCGCTTCGGCTGTATACACACAAAATCCAGCATTGTTTGAAGGTGTGGGCGGGGCTCATTTGTGCTTTAGAACGTAGCCCCTGTGAAACAGAAAATAACTTAAAATAACATTTTATTGAATTTTATCTTTAAAGACCATTATTGTATGTTCCTAAATGCGTATGTCTCCAAGAATAAAGAAAGTTGCCTGTGTCATGTTAAATGGCTTCTTTGAGAAAAACTAAACAAAACAGTAACCTATAAAATCTTGATCTTTATCATGCAACATAGCCGACCCCTAATGTAAAAGGATTGTTATTTTGTATGTTACATTTCTTGATAGTTATCTAATTTTGCAACAAAACCCTGAACAAGCAATGCAGACAACAACCATTCGCCCCATAAAATCCATGACCTCTGTAAATTGTCACCATGATAACTGCCTCTCCATAATCATTGCCCAAGACTGGCAGATTTGTAGTTTTATAGGACAAATTGATTTAATCTGCTGCCCAGCAAAGCCCTATAAATAGCCACAGAATGGACGTAGTGCCAGAAAGCCTGCTCTATCAGCCCATTGGCTTTTAATCGCCCAGCAAAAGCTCCCATTAAAGAAAATGGATGTAGCACACAGAAGCAATTATTGCATGCGGGTTTGGCTCTGCATAATGATATCACAGGGACAAAGTACTTAGCTTTGCTGGGGGTTTCCACAGTATGATACAACTGCTTAATAACTACCATGAAATGAAAGAGAACAACAGAGAAGCCTCGGGGACTCTTCGCGTTAATTTGGGAGGGAAAGAACTCTCTCCTGGTTCCAAATAACAAAATATAGTGTGATCAGTTTCATGTCAGTGTGAACATGAACATTCAGCTAACTTTAATTGCATGTAAAGGTAAAACTCTGAGGTTTAAAATGAGTCAACCCAGGTTTAAAATTAAGGAGTGCTCTGTTGCAGATTTAAAAAGTAATCTAAATTCAGTAAATCCAAATTTAGCAATCTAAAGTGAAATTAAAGAGCTTAATAAGTGGGGAGATGCTTGCCTATCCAACTTTTAATAAAAGACAAAAACAGACTGCTGGGACCTAAAGAGGGGGGAAACTATGAAGTTTGCTAGCTAGCTATTACCTTTATTATTTTTCATCTATAATTCATCTAAAAAAAGCAGCCATTTTAAAATTAAACCTCTTCAAGTGTATGTTTAAAGTTGGTATCACATTTTGAATTGGAGTTTAAAGTTTTGATGCAACAGAATTCAATTTTCTAGATTTTCATAATAAAATGAATTCTTGTTGGTGCAACCCAGTGTAAGTGTTTGCCCTTACCTGTCAGACAAAAGGAAGGGACAGATGTCAGGGACGGGTGGAGTGGCAGGCCGAAGCTTCGCCAGCGCCATGATGTGCTCGAAGGTGATGTCCGTCTGCGTGCAAACATCCACCACGCACACATCCTGTGGCGCGCCGCTGTGGTTGTGTGCAACAGCAGCCGTGGCTCTGGTGGGAGTTCGCCGGAGAACCTGGACAACGATGGGGTCTCGCCTGATGGCCTCCACCACTGCCTCGTCATGGTCGACCTTGGAGAAGTCACGCGCGTTCACCTGGGTGAATAGGAGACCAAATCATTACCCTTCATGTCGCATGTTATGGTAAAAAGATGCTAAGATGTCGGAAATAACTGAACTTTTTCACTGTCTGTGACTGTGTGGTTCAGCATTTTTACTAGCGTGGACAAACATCCTTACCAACAGTAATTAAGATATTAGTATTTCTGAAACATTAGTATGAAACCATATAGTATGTGAATTGCATACTACTTATGGGTAAATATTGCAGTATTGAAGCAACAGCAACAACAACATAATAGGAAAAATATCACATGTGATTCCACACAACCAGTGTTGTATGCCCTGGTGACGGACTGACAGGCTACAGATTGTATAGGGATGGGTTTGGCAGGGAGTGAGTATGTAGGAAGGACATTTATTTTGTGTGTAAACTGTTCTTCATAAATAACAGCATGATAAAAATAAGTTACATAATGAGAATGTTGAAATTGAGAAGATTGGTAAAGGTTAAATGAAATTAAATATTTGTTTTCTTATTACAGAGAGAGTAAAGTACTGAAAAAAGGTAATGTTGGGTACCAATACTGAATTCCAGGCACCTGTACCGGTTCAAATGTTTACCCAATCTTACTTGTCAGTGACAATAATTACAATATTCTGTTTCTGACAAGACGAGACTAGTCAATAGAAAGTGAGAGGAGACCTTGAACACTTGTTAAAGATCACAGTGCCTTATTTTTAACCCTCATTTATCCAAGGACGAAATGGCAGACATGCATGCTCTTTTCAGCGTCAACCTGTTTCACAGTCACACCGGGGAGTCTCACAGTACCTTCACACATCTCCAGAGTTCGGCGCCGAAAAGCTTCCATTGAAGCAACTACAAGCTAAGTGCTTTCATAAAGGGCACTTTGGCAGTAATTCTTGATGGAGGGAGCACATTACATATTCTACCTTTTTTTTTTTTTTTTTACA
>JAJHUR010086983.1:0-41341 GCA_027495735.1 Lutjanus campechanus
GTCAAAGCTCAAGATGACATCCTCACTTAACTGTCAGGGAAGAGTAGAGAAACCAGAAAATGTTCACATTTAAGAAACTGAAATCAGAGAATTTTTACTTTTTTCCTTAAAAACTCACACAAACAGATTATCAATTATCAAAATAGCCAGCGATTGATGTAATAATCAATTCATAATTGACTAACTGATTAATCGTTGCAGCTCTAATCTAACCCATTGAAATCAGACAAGCGTTTTGTGTGGACTGAGTAGGCGGGGCTTAAATGTAGCTGAGGACACACAGCATACACAGGGCTAAAAGAATGTGGTCACATGCGATCTAGAACACCTCCAAATGTGAGCCATCAGATCTCAGTGTGTCCTGAGTGCTTCCGGGGTGCATTCACACCAGCACATAGAGCTGTCCACTTAAGAGCACCCAGGACGCATGTTGATACCTGGTGTAAATAGTCTTGAAGAGCAGACAGACACACCTGAAGTTTGCTTGAGTAGCAGGTTAGGCGTTAAAGCACCCTCACTTGCAGACACTATGTGGTCAAATACAAGTGGTCATAATTGCAGTACACTGACTACTCGTCTCCAGTTGAAGTGCCCAGTCGTCTCCACTGTGGTGTTTTGATAATCAGCCTTAGAGAACAAAGTGGATTGAGCCTATAAGCCCGTACAGTGCTGTGAAGTAGCAGGGCATCAGTCTGTGGGAGAGTAGCAGGGCTGCTTACAGAAGCACATCATTAGAGGGAGGGGAGAGGAGGAGAACGGGTGCAGGGAGACAGTCACAAATGGTGCACAATCGCTGCGTTTAGGGACATGGGGAATTGTGTGTATGAGTGAGAGCGACTACGTGGATGCACACATGAAACAGAATACATTTATCAGTGTAAAGCCATCCAGGTGCTCCCATTTAGTAACGCCAGCCTCTGTATCACAGGCGGAGGTGGCTTTTTCACAAGCTTTAGGCTTTTACAGGACTGGAGCTGTTATGTTAAACCGTTCCAAGTATTCATACTCCCCCCCCCCAAAAAAAACATTTACTCTGTCAGCATGGAAGAGCCTCAGAGACGACAATAAAACTAATACAAGTAATACAGCTGCCTTCACTCTGTTCCAGTCTCTACAGTATAATATAATACTGCTACTAATACTAAAACAAATACATCTCCTGGTTTATATGTATGAAATCTGATTGAACAAACATTCACATCACAGTTTATATATGTTTATGTTCTACTAATCTGCAATGGGAATTATATCTTGTAGGATTACATTTTCTATCAACATAATGAGGAAATGTTGGTAATTATGTTTATGTTTATTTAAGGATCCCCAGACCTCCAGACGCACATGGATGTGCCTCTAGTTGCCCTGGGGTCCTGAACATTGAAATACAATACAGACATAAAAAATACTAAGTACATGTAGTGCAAATAATAAGTACAATCATTCAAGGTACAGTTAAAATGTAAGAACAATCAGACATGCACAGCAGATAAACAAATGAGGGATATTAATGATGAAGTTATAAGAAATACCAGTACAATTGAACATTAAACAAATAACACTTAACAGTAGAGCTGCAATGATTAATTGAATTAATTAATGAATTAATTCTCTACTTTCAGCTTCTTAAATGTGAATATTTTCTGGTTTCTTTGTTCCTCTCTGACGGTGAACTGAATATCTTTGGGTTGTGGACAAAATAAAACATTTGAGGACGTCATCTTCATGAAACAATGATCCAACATTTTCCATCATTTTCTGACATTTTATAGACCAAACAACTGACTGATTAATCGAGAAAATACTTCTCAGATTAATCAACAATGAAAACAATTGCTAGTTGCAGCCCTACTTAACAAATATAAAGTAATACTACAGTAAACTAACAAAACAAACAAACACAAAACTTAAAACATTAAAAACAACATTATGTGTTGAGATATTTCTAAAATCTACTTTGTTATTAAGAGTAGATATGATATCTTTGGGCGAATGTTCCAGAGTGCTGTTGACATGTGTATGACAGTTAATGCATCTGGTCAAAAACAATGTTGATACTGCACAAATCAGTGAAATGTTAACTGACGGCGGCCCTATTGCTCAGTTGGTAGAGCGTGTGGCCCATGTACTGAGGCTATCAGTCCTCTGCTGCGGCCGCTGGTTTGACCCCCGCCTCCGGCCCATTTGTCATCCCCTCTCTCGCTACCCCTTTTCCTGTCATATCTTCAGCTGTCACTATCAAAAATAAAGGCAAAAAGCCAAAAACATAATATTTAAAAAAAATGTTAACTGACAAATTATTTCATTTGTTTTTCACCAAAACAAATATCCACTGGTTGTGACTGTCACATTATTAAACATTTGTAAGGTTATCTTCAGGCACTCACAGCACTCCAGGTCCATAAGTATGTTTTCATTGGTATATAAGCACTTGAAAATAAGAACTGTTGTGTTTTTGCTATCTTAGAATGAGGCCTTTACATCTTCAGAGGGAGCATGTCCTCTTCCACAGAGTCCACCATGTTGCACCTCCATGTTTCTACAGTAGCCCAGAACAGAAAAAACAAACACTGGAGCTTTTGTGTTTTTCGCGAGTTTCGCAGCCACCGTAGCATGCTGGGAAGGGGAGGGTGGGTGTGTTTGCAATCTCCAAAATCACAGCCAGTTGCCACAAAATTGTACACATTGGTCCTTTTTAAAGGTGCGTTAAGCGATTTCTGAGAAAATTTGGTTGATTGTTGCATCTCTTTCCCAGGCCCTTAGATATAAACACTTGGGATTCCCAGACACCAACCCAATTATTATACGCAGAAAGGTTATAATGGAAATTTTGCCCAATGAAATAAATAAACTGGTTACGTGAAGTAACCATTTACGGCTCAACAATAAGGCACGCCTCAAAGGATAATTAATTAATCGCTGAAGTAAGCAAAATGGCAGAGAATCCTTTTTTCAGCCACTTAATAATGGAGATTTCAATATTTTCTTTTTAATTATCATATTAAACTGAATATCTCTGGGTTTTAGACTGACAAAACAAAACATTTAACAACATCACCTTTGGCAAAAAACTGGGATGGACATTTTTCACTATTTTCTGACATTTATAGACGTTGCAGCCCGAGATTAAACATGACAGTTAACTTAAGTCTTTGCCATTATTTGATAACTGCTGATAAATAAAACACTTTGTAAATGGGTGAGTAAAAATTAACTTTGGGTAAGTAGATTGCCTGACTGGGCAAGTGAAAAAAAACCATTAACGTTGAACCCCACCAATAATAAAATTTATGTAACTTAGCTGTTTCATGGGAGCTTTAACCAAAGTGCTTTTGATGTCTTAACGTAACCACAGATGGATCTTAAAACAGTTCAAGTCTTGTGCTTTGTACGCCCACCATCACCATGACCACCTCCTGACGACTGTTGTGCAGCACATTAATGTACAGTAGCGTTGTATTCACTCCAAACATAATCCAGGCAACATTAAGTTTGTCAGTGCAACATAATTGGGAGAACAATAAAGTAATATGTAAAGGTAATTTCAAGGAAACAGGGTTGTTACAATAATAATTACCTTTAATGACTAAAAGCAGCTAACCAGGCTGCAGTTATGCTTCACACTCACTGTTCTCGTTTGTACATTTAATTGACTTCATTGTATCACCAGCTTGTACAGTATTAGGATCCCTGTCTGTGGAACCTTTCCCAGTGTTTTCTAATGAGCTTTATATGTACTTGTTCCTTGTTCTCATTTAAAGGGTACTTAAACTGGAGATTTTAACTGTTCACTCTAATGTGACTGTTATCAAGCCATTTAAGGCCGTGGAAATGGAAATGACTACATTTCTGCCTCTCTCTGTTAGGCACGCAAGTCAGACTGCAGCCATACTTGTGTATGCGGTGTTGCTGTGTGTTCCCCCTCTTCTTGTCAAACCATCTGAGTGTGTCTGGCCAAACAAGCAGAAAAACACAGAGCTTTACTATGACCTTAATCTCCTCATGTCCCCCAAGCCTTTTGCTTTTTTGCTCTACTTCTCCTGTTTTCTGGAAGACTATTGAGTCCCAGAAATGATAAATGTCATGTATGGTTTCATTTTTTTTCCCTTTACCCCTAATTTTTTCATCATTACTCTAGCTTGAACTGATTAAAGTATTAAAAACTGAAAACATGTTCTGTAATATTATGTAATAACTGTGTCATATTACATAGTGATCATTAATAAATGATGATGTACTATTTGAAAATTTTATTTGGTTCTATGAATCATTCAACAGCCATTAAGAACATGTCAGAACATCTGTCTGTGTGTGTATGTATTAGCTAATGTAAAACCACAAAACCGTTTAAAAAATCTCGTTCAGAATAAAATCTACGGAAGCTGAGTACTGCCGTGCCTGCAAATAGTTTTTTTCATTACCTCATGATAACAAAGCTTGTTTTCTCATGATAGCAGGTTAATTACTTAATTACCGTGATAACAAAGCTCGTTTTACCGACACAATGAGTTAATTATTCTGTTATCTCATGATAACAAAGATTGGTTTCCTGGGATAGGAGGTTAATTATTGCGTTAAATCGAGATAACGTAGCTCATTTTCTCAGAACAGGTTATTTCTCTTTCTCAAGATAACAAAGCTTGTTTTCTCATGATTGCAGGTTCAAAAGATAAAAAAGCTTGTTTTTGCATGATAATAGGCTAATTATTTCATTATCCGTGATATCAAAGCTCCTTTTCTCGTGATAACTATTTTGTTTCCTCGACATATCAAAACTAATATAATTATTAATAATTAATCTGAATAATTAGAATAATGATTATTCTGCCATCTCAGTAACAGAGCTAATTTTCTTCTGATAATGGGTTAATTTATCTTGTTATCTCGAGAAAACAATGAGATAATACAGTGTCATGTTGTGACTGCTTAGTCGACTGCTCCACCCTGTGGTCAGATTTTGTGTGACAGTGACGGGAGGAGGTACGGCTGTGCGTGTGTCTCTGTGTGAGTTTTGTTTTGTGCTGCATGAATGAATAAAGAATCACGACCCACAATGTGTCTTGTGTCTTTATTCACCAAGGTTCAGTACAGTAACAGTGCTCCTTATCTGACAGTCTCAGCTTGCTGCGGTTGTCATGACACCATCGATTCATGCTGACCTGACACTTCTGATCTGACCTTTTGTATTCTTGTGACAACGGGCTGATTGTCTCATTATCTCAATAAATAACGCTTGTTTTCTCGAGATAACAAAATAACTGGATCAATATAACGGCATTAAAAACGATAATTGTGAGCACGGCTGTTCTTACCGTCAGTCATCAGAGTTTTGTTGTTTAACAGGCTCTCCAGATTCTGTGTTGGTGGCTGGAAACTAATTCTTGTCTTGTTTGTCTGTGTCCTCTCTCCTCAGCTGAGACCCAGGTCTGCTTCAGGTACTATCACGGCGTCACCGGAGCGCTGAGGGCGACCACACCCAGCGTGACCATCAAAAACGGCCCCGCACCTGTGAGTCTCGCCACACCTCCCAGCTTTATTCTGTCATATGCAGCTCTCTGAGATTAGCGGGTCTTTTTTGGTGCCTCAGTATCTTGTGTCTCAGTTGGAATGACAGCCCAGCTTCTTTATTCCTGTTCACTTCACTCAGTAATGTCAGTCAGCCTTAGTGGCAAGAAAGCTAATTTGTAATTGTAGCTTTCCAGGCTGCAAGCTACTCCTGAAGTAGCTACGCTGCAGCTGCACCACTGATGAAAGTGCAACTCTTCACTATAAGCCACCGAGTAGATTTCAGTTGGATTTGGTGGGAGAAGGCTCTGCTCTTTGAGAGAGCTTTCAAAGAATCTGAGCAGCACGCAGGATTCAGCTGAGAGCTAATCCCTCAGGATACAGTATCATATACAGAAATACACATGAACACAGAGCTTAGCAAGATAACAATGCTACAGCTTCAGTGACATGAGGTCAGAGTGGTGGAGGCAGCAATCAGTGCTGGCATTAGAGAATCTGCAGAGAAATAGTGAGCTGACCAATTGTAAAGGCTGCCTAAAACACTTGTATGAATATGATTGGATACCACCGCTTTATAACTGGAAGCAATATGAACGAGCGATTATCAGATTGTTTCAGTTTTTCCCAGTGAAGATGAACTAACCTGCTCTGTGTGTTAGACTCAACGATGCATTGCTTTTTTGAAAAAAATGTGGGGAGGGGCTCCTGTGTAACTTGTTTTATAAATTGTCTACATATATATATATATATATATATATATATATATATATATATATATATATATATATATATATATATATATACATATATATATGTGTATATATATTGTTTTGTTTTGTTTTTTTGCTTTAATCCATGGCTTCCCCTCCAACCTATTTTCTTAGGTCAAAACTGATGCTGATGTCCTTGACATTTCTGTTTCCCTAATTTACAAGGTTGAGAAATGGCACATCTTTTATATGTGATTCACAGCACTCTGTTTACAGGGATATCATCAAAAAGAACAAGGTTTGGAAGGAAAATGGGAGCATATGGGAGTTATAAGCAGCCTAAATAAACTGTCCCCCTCTGTATATAGAGACAAGACTGATTTGAGAAAAGTATGTCAGTTAGTTATGTATAAATAAGTTAGATACTTAACTTACTCATTTGCGGAGTGAATAATCACAAGCAGCACTCGCTCGTAGTATATTTGAACAATTTCTTATGTTCCGTCCACTCGAGTTTGCTCACTTGTGTTAGGAAGCAGTGTGATATTAGTCAGTTGGTAGCTGAATATATGATGCATTAGTAATCTAATGATTTTGTGACAGCTAATGCTGATCTCCTGAGGTGAGCACGACTTCAGCGCTCTGCTGTAACAAACACTTTGCTTAATACAGTGACAATACTTCATCATTACTGCACATTCACACGCCAAACCCACAGAATCAACTTGTCATTGACTTATTAACTTTGTTAATGCATATAGAATTAGTTACAATTTGGCAGAACTAGTAAAAAGACTGATTATTCCTTTAATATTCTACTTCTTTGAAAGGTAGATAACTTATTGACAGTTGACAGTTGACTGACTCTTTATTTTAAAGAAAGTAAAAGTAAAATAGCTTGTGTGGAGATAATAAGATAAAATAAAATTCAGAGGCAGCACGTTTAAGAACCTATACATATAGAACTGCAGTATTAAATAAAAGTAGAGGCTACAAAGTAAAATGCTTTAACAAAATTCAGCATGCCAGTACATGACAGATGAATGCTAGAACAAGATGTATGATGGCAACCAGACCGGAATACAAGAATAATCTGCTAAACCGTTCAAGAGACAAACAACAGTGTTTGCTGTGCTTAATTAGAGACGTAACTGCTTATTTAGCTCTGGCAAAAATGTACACAGTCAGCCTTCATCCCAGTCCAGAAGGAGTGGGAATGACTACAGCACCTAATAATAAAAAATACTAAAGATAGAGGTTAAATAAAAATGGAAAAGTTGCAGAAGCATTTAGAACGTAGTAGGAGTAACAGGACTAAGTTTGGAACTCTGTTATATACTCCGTCCTGACATATTGTGTGAGAAATATCACACAGGTGTAAATGTGTTCTCACTTGTCAAGATACATGAAGGTAACCATCTGTTCATTTTTCTTTGACCTTTTAGGGCTTTGGCTGAACTGACACTTGAGAAGAGTAAAACAGAATGTGGTGTCAGTGCAGGTTTATTTACTGTAGCTGATTTGTGGAGAGAGTTACCTCACTAACAGATGATCAATAACCTTTAACGTGAAAATTAAAATTGTGGTGTACCATACGAGGGATGTCGATGGTACTCACTATTGTGGCTTTGGTCACAACCATCCTGTTTGCTGTGGGATGTCTCCATTCATGTTAGATGAATCAATTATTCCCTCAGGTAATGAGATGAACTGTAGCGGTGGTAATAACCTTCACCTCATGCAGTGCTTGTCAAACATTTGCATATTTTTTTATAATCTGACATACAACATACAAACCATCATCACAATAACCTTGACTATTTTAAGTACAGTGAAAGTTTTTCATTGGAAGAAAACCAAAGCAGATGCAGCCTGAACCAGTTATAGTCTATAAATACTTGTGTTTTTCATTCTATTTTTCAAAATGTTTTATCCTCAAGAGAAAATAAGATAGCACGATGTAGCATTTGGTCACACTATTCCACTAGATAGTGGGGAAAAAAACTGCTTCCCACTGGAGACATGATTTTGGAACTACACTACCCCAGCATTGCTGGGAAATTCAAAACTAGCATCGTTGTGACATGTAGCATAGCTACAACTCCACAACACTGGTATGTAGTAAAGAAATTCTGAGATTTTGAAAGTGCTGACTGCACTTGCTTCAGCTTCAACAAGCACTGTATTTCAGAGGGAATTGAGCATTCCAACTGAGGACAAAATATGAAAAATTTTCAATTGATTTCTTTTCTTTGTGTACAGGTCCTCTTAAAGTTGATCCATTGGAAACAGGAAAAATGGGCAAGTGTAGCAACTTTGACAAGGGCCAAATTATGATGGTTAAATGATCATGATCATCGCAAAAAGTGTTCAGTACTTCCCAAAATTGATCCAAGGAATGACAAGTGGTGAACTGGCGACAGGGTCATGGGTGCCCAAGGCTCAATGATGTGTGTGACAGCTTGCCCATCTCGTCTGATCCCACAGAAGACCTAGTTTTGCACAAATTGCTGAAACAGTTACTATGTATGGGGCTGCGTCGCTGCAAACCAATCACAGTGCCTCTGCTGACCCTTGCCCACTGCTGAAAGTGCCTTCAGTGGGCACTTGAGCATCAGAATTTGGCCATGGACCAATGAAAAAAGGTGGCCAGGCCTTGACAAGAAGTTGACTCAGCCTCCAAATTTCCCAGATCTCAGTCCGATCAAGCGTCTGTGGGATGTGCTGGAACAAGAAGTCTGATCCATGGAGGCACCACCTCGCACCTTATCTGCTGCCGTCATCACGGTGCCAGATCCCACGAGACACCTTCAGAGGTCTGTGGAGTGGAGCCTCTACAGGTCAAAGCTGGATTGGCAAAGGGGACTTACATAGACAGGTGGATTTAATTGTTGGAGCTGATTGGAACAAGATAAATAAATGATTAAAGGTGGAGTCCCCGATTCTGGAGAACATTGGATAGTTTTCACGTATAGTCCTCTTTAAAGGAACCAGACTCAGTCCTCTTAAAGTGGACCAACAGAAAAGCTACTCAGTTCTTTTTGCGTTCACCATTGTCACTTCATTTGAAAGAGGACTCATATTTCTCAAACTACTCCTTATCCACTAGCCTTGCCAGTGGCTGTGGTTCTGTCTGTTTGTTTTTTCAAGTGTTGGTAGCATATGATCTGTCTATAACAAGCTTAAATGGAACCACAGCAAACCTGGACTGCTTTGTATTCACAATGGACGGGTTAAGTGAACCATACTCACATTACCTCCCATGGACGTTTCAGTGTGGTTCACTTCAGAGGGGTCTTAGTTCCTTTTGAATGTTCACATAGGTGCAAAAAATGCTAAAAAAGCAAAAAAAAAAAAAAAAAGAGCTCATTTGAAGGGCTGAAAGGGACCAAGTGTGAAAACACTCCACCATTGTGTCTCATTCCCAGGTCATCAAATGTTGATGGGTTGAGTTGGTGGCTTGGATCCACTCAACAATCAACCAAACCCAAAGCGTTGATATCTGACATCCTAGGACTTAGATTAAACAAGCAGTGATCTTTCTCCAGATTCTGTCACCCCACATTTATTATATTTCATTTCCATAAAACAAAAGCCAGGCCAAAGAGGTAGGTTCAAGGCTTGTGTTTAACGTTATAGCCTGGTGACATGGCCTTAACCCTATACGCCCAATATGCCTTTCTTAGCTCGAGGCATCTGACTATTTAATTACCTCTGATATCTAAACCACAGCCTTTCTATCTGTAACCCCTCTGGTCTTTGAATAAGCCGGGTTTCTAGTGCGAATGGGATAGTGGTCACATGAAAAATTGCCTTGTGAAAACCTTCAGATGAAAATTTTCTGAGCTGTAGCTCTTCTCAGCATATCAGTATTGTCAATGCCCTTCTAAAGCCTCTATCAGTCAGACCTTGTTATCACGAGGGTGTCCAGCTGAGCGATTGGATTTCACTGTTTGACTTCCCATTCTGCTGCTGTGGGCCCTTGGAAATGCTGATGGGCCCAGAACCTGATCTGTACTTGCTTCCTGAGGACAAAGGAATAAAAATAACTGCCATACGAAGAGAGACAGGGAGGAAGGGAGGGAGTATAGCAGAAGATTCCACTCCAGGTAAGTCATTAAGGATTTTGGAGGCGAGGGGCTGAAGGCACCGGGTCAAACTCCAGGAGGCCGACACAACACAGGGAGGACGAGGAGGAGGAAACTAAAGGAGACGGACAGATATGACAGCAGTGGAGGAAGATTTGTCTGCTTTGCCTGTTGTTTACACTAGCCGGGTAGAACTGTCAGACGCTGCAGACAGAGAAGACGCAGCATTTGATTTCGCATGTGTGTGATGGACGGCATGTGTCTCCAGCTGGGACTGCTGTCTCCCAGTCATCCTGAGAGGAGGAGCGGGAGGAGGACGAGGCTCAGCTGGATAGCCTGGGTAACCATAAATATTCAGTCCGTCCACGTCTTTCACTTTCCTTACACATATGCTTGTGACAACTCCTTCAGTCAACTTGTACTATGTCATATGTATCAGTGTAGAGCTGCAATGATTAATCAAATATTAATGACTATTAATCAGCAACTATTTTGACAATTGATTCATCGTTTGGAGTCTTTTTTTTTAATAAAAAATGTCCAAATTCACTGATTTAATGTTAATATTTTCAGGCTTCTTTATTCCTATGACAGTAAGCTAAATATCTTTGGGTTCTCGAGAAAAAAGACATTCCAGGATATCACCTTGGCCTTTGGGAAACACTGATCATTTTTCACTATTTTTGACATTTTATGGACCAAACAACTAATTGATACATCAAAAGTAATCAACAAATTGACCGATAATGAAAATAATCATTAGTTGCAGCCCTATATCAGTGTGATACAGCTTTTTGCAGGTGAGACATTAAACGACCAGTTCAGTATTTTTAATACACTTTTATATCTCTCCAATGGTGAGATGAGAATATCAGTATCACTCTCTGTGTGAAAAATACAGAACTGGAGTCAAGACTTGGGTAGTTTAGCTTAGCATAAAGTCTGGAACAGCCTGGTGGGGAAAAAAAGCCTACCTAGTAGGCCTAGTAAAAAAGCCTAGTTGTAACTCTGAAGTTCACTACTTGTTGTATGTGTATGTTGTGTTTCATTTGTTCAATCTGTGTACAAATGTAAAAAAAAAAAACGTCTTGACAACAGCTGGGTGCAGTGACTGAATGTCTTGTTGTGAGTGTAGTTGCCAGGTTTTGCCTGACTTGCTAAAATTCTGCTTCAAATGCCATCAAAGTAAAATTTTAACTTGAATAGAAGGGGTTTCACTTTAACTATGGCCGCAACAAGCTACTGTGTGGGCACCAAGTTATTTCTCCGTACTGTGAGCCTTCACCAACACGATATCATCGCAATTTTGAAACGCCTTTTAGTTTAATATTCTACGAAAACAGCAAACAGTACTTGTTGCAGGCTAGCTACTGATATGCCGTGGCTACTGAAGTCTGGGTTTACTAAGCCTACTCAAACTGCTAACAGAAGAACCAGAAACACAAAAGGTTGACTATGAAAAAAACAAAACGTCAACAAAAATTTAGGAGTGAGTGGAAGCAGAATCTGCCACATCTCAGCACATTTTGTACTGTGGTGTGTGTTTCCTCACCTACCTGAGAAATCTTGCTTGTTTTTCATTGGAAACACCACAATTCATGGGAAACACAAATGTCACAGTTAAGGAATGTCATTAAGATGCATTAAATTGCCTTTTTTGGCAATGGTTTTTACATTTGGGCCACCAAAAATGTAATTTGGCCACCAAATTTAGGGTCTTGGTGAGCAGTGGGGCCAGTGCTTAATATTAGTGTCCATCCCTGATAGAAATCAGTGTGAGTAGATTTAAATGTTAAAATAGAACATGAAAGTCATTGCACACTGGGTCTTTTAAGCAAAAATATAGTTCCTGTTCCTGTCATTCCTCTTTATTTGGTGGCTTTTGTTGTTTAATGTGTCATCCTGTGGTGATGATTCAGATAATTCACAAAATACAACGTGGCATATGTAGGCATAAACAATGCCAAACTCATGCAGTCCTGTCATCCTCCTCACATAATGGCATTAAGCAGTCAAGACAACTGCGCAGAAAGTTTTTTTCTGTCGCATGATATCAAATCTTCCGTGAACAAAACACAAATTTAACTGCCTGCTGGGTTTTATGCAATAGTTGACACATAAATTTGGACTTGGTGTTCAAATACATTAGAAATTATTTATAGCCTTATAAGGTAAAAAACAAAGAAGTTGTGAAAAGTCAAAATTTCAAGGCTATAGATTTTTGAGTTTTGAGCACAACTCAAACTCTGAAAGTGACATGACCTTTGGAAAGAGAGTTGTGAATTTTTCAAACGTATTTTTTTGTGCTTGGAGCAACAAAAGATTTGTGCCATTTAATCCCATTATATTTGAGAAAAGGCAGAAATCAGCCAAAAGTAGGCACCTCACACCACAGCAGTATAAATTGATAAACAGCACTACAGGCCGGAGGAAAAATATGTATTCTTTTAATTTTTGGGTTACCTGTCCCTTTAAGTTTTACCAACTAAGAATGTTTTGTTGAGATAATTTACTTTTCTTATTTAGATAAACTCAAATCTGCCCTCAAAAATGTATTGTTGAGTGAACTCATTGAAGTGAAGGTGAATGATGGTTAATAATATAATATTTTCAGTTGCACCTCTTTAAATTTGAAGCACCCATATAATAAAAAAATCGGGTTCACTGTGAACAACTTTTGATATATATATTTCTTGGGGGGTTTCTAAAACTTAAAGATTAAAGTTTATCTCAAGAATAAAAGTAAATGATCTCAACAAAACATTATTAGTTGGCAAAACTTTGTTTAGTTTATTTCAAAAGAGTTTGATTCAAAACTCAAAAATCTCATTAAGGCAGCTGCCTTGAAATGATTAGTTTTCTTTTTATATATACAGTATGTATACATAGCCTCTGACGAAGGCTCAGATTACAGTAGAGTTAAGCTTCTAGATGGTAAACACTCACTGTCCTGAATTATTCTAATTTCACTTCTTGCTTCAAGTGTCAGAACTACTTCCTGATTATCACCAGTGAAGGACATATAGTATGAATACTGCTGACTGATGGACATTAAATGATGACAAACTACCCCCACTAGACTTACTCTGAACACTGAGCAGATATAACCCCCTCTACACTACCCCGTGTCTCTGTCCGACCACTCTAACCGAGTTAGATCTCTCAGCGTCTCTGTCTTAAAAGGCACTGGGATGTATTGAAATATCTTCTACGCCCTGACACGCAGGTTGGAGCCTCGGTGTATCTGACCTGTAATCAGATGTGGATCCACTTTGTAGATGCTGGCTGTCTCTTCCAGGCTCGTCATGGTTGGGGTGTGTGGGGTGCTTTCATTGTGTAAAATCTCTCTCCTCTTACATCATTTAAGATTCTTGCAACACTTAAAGGATGCTCATGAATTGTACATAGCGTTCTTTTTATATTTCTAAGGCGCCTGAGTATTTGGTCTGTCTCTACCCTCTGCAGTAGGATGGTAGATTATATAAAGTGTGTTGCAGATGCATGAAGTTGTCATTTGGTTTATCTGTGAGATTAGAATCATTGAGGAGACCCGCGCTGGCACTTCTCTCTCTGACTGTACTCAGCAAGGCAGATTAGCATCTCATTAAAATGAATTGGTCCAAACATCTGTCATTTCCTTCATCCCTTTATCTTGTTGTTTCCCCCCCGCCAGTTCATTTTTTTGTTCCCAGCCAGTTGCATAATCTTTCAGAGCTCATATAGAGTTTTGTGAGGGAATACTGCAGCATTTTGGAAGACTGACGCACTGGCTGTTTACATGGTCTTATACTGTCTCCATTACACTGTTTTACTTCTTCTGGCAGTGGCAGTGTGTCAAAGATCACATTATATTCCTTTTAAATTTCAAAAAAGTTATCTAACTTAATCTCTTGATTTTCGGTTAATGCATATGTCACATTAATGTCAAAATTACTCAGTATTTTTTTTCTAGTTATTACCAGAGTGAGTGTTTGTGTCCGTTTTGTATTTCTGTTCAATAGCATAAAGTGTTTCATCAACCACTGACCAGATTGTGATGATTTTTGGTATTGATTTTAGTTTCCACACAGCATAATTTCTAACACTTTGTGACCTCCTGACTTTTCTTCTAGCAGCATTCAACATGTTCTCCTTCCCGGCAGCTGAAGAAACTTCTAGAAAATCCATTTAAAATTATTTTCTACTAACAGAAACGTGTTCCACATGTTGATAATCCTCATATATGGTGTTTGGGTGCTGACATAACGTAAACGGGGCGATGCTGCAGCTGTAGGAGGACAGGTCGCTTGGTGCTTCACTTCCAGCACTCGTGTGGGGCAGTTTGTCCCGCTGTGATAAGTCACGTCCAGTTTGTGGAGCTAAAGAGACCCAAACTGTTAAAATACTCCCACACTTTAGATGATTGTGGTGAGTCTTGCTCTCTGCAACTTGTTCTCCAGGTGAATCCAAGCTCTGACCAGGTGCAGCAGTTCATAGTCGACGCAAAATATACAAATCGACATATTTTCATAATCGATGACATTGATTACATCAATGAATCGCCCCAGCCCTAGGAATGTAATGTAATGTACAGTGCCGATAAAAAAGTATTCATCCTCTTGGATGTTTTCCCCTCTTATTGCTTCAATAAATGGAATTGTGGTCAATATAATTTGGCTTTTTTGACAAAAAAAATTTACAAAAAAAATCTCTTTAATGTCAGAGTGAAAACAGATTTCTACAAAGTAATGTCAAAGAAATAAAAATATGTCATGTAAAATAAGTGACTGCATAACTCCTGTCATCCATGAAGAATTTCATGAACACGTCTTTCTGGTTTTCTTTTTGTTTATCTGTGGAACGTACAGCTGTAACAGGTCATTAGTATCCATTTTCTGAAGCTGCCAACGCAGCTGGAGAGTGCAGTGTGTGCTTGGCTCCACTGTTTAGAAAATGTTAATGTTCATCAGTGTGGATGCTCACATCATTATTGTTGTAGTTATAGTTCTTGGTGCAGACAGCACCAAGAAACTGCTACAGAACGAGGTCCAGTACTTTCAAAATGGAATTTGTTAATTCTTAAGCACATGAATGCATCCATAGAGATAGACCATACTGGTTTTAGTGATGCCACAATCTTTTCTCCACACCATCCTAAGTTCATTTATTGGCTAAAGATTGGTAAGGCTCCAAGAATACTTGTCTTGTTTTAGTTACATCCTAAAAGGTGTGTACTTACAGAGGTGCAAACAAATCCAGAGGAAAGAATCCAGAATTTGTGAAACCTGGGTTTATGATGGTGTAATGTCCCTGTGACTTAAATAATTCAGTAGCTCTCCTCTCAGATATCGGCCATCATTTCTGTTTTTTTGACAGAGTTCAGCGCGTAAGCGACTTCAGGGAAAATGTTTCCACAGTATGGCGGAGCTGACAGCAGTATTTCCACTTTCCTCCACTTTTTCCTCTCTCCATCAGCTCTTCTGTCTCTCCATCCAACCCCCCTCACGCTCCTCCCCTTCCTGGCTGCAGAATCAATGTCAGGATAATGAAGACAGAGTATTGATCGCAGGACGCTGTCAGCCTGACTGAAAATGGAGCTTTAAAAAGGCAGCGTTGAAATGGGATTGGACTTTTTTCCCCCCAACCTACACAAACATGTATTTGAAATATTCTGTGTGACGTCTTTGTGTTTTGGATCGAGAATGAAAACATTGTTATCAAGCTTTTACTTTTACCTCACTGTGCCCTCCCTTTACTTGTACTCTTGTTATGTGTATACCATTATTTGGCTGCAGTGACCCACTTTCCTCATGGGCATCATTAAAGTTTCAAAGGAAGGAAGACGCTGGTGTAGAAGAGAAGGAAGGACTGAGTGTGTTTTCATGTTCTTTTCATTCGAGGACAGTTTCTTAACTCTCCATGTGTGTCTGTGTCCTCAGGTATTGAAGCCGGTGGTTAGTCCTGAAGTCAACCATGGACTGGGTAACAGGAGGCTCATTAACTTCTCCCTGTCAGGTAGGATACTGACATCTGTCTCATCTTTCCATTCCTCCCCTTTTACTCCTACACTCAAAGCACTTCGATCAATGCGTTCACACACATTGTCCTCGTCTGACCCTCCTATTGAACTGCACCTCTCTCTGTCAATGTCTGTCGTTTTAGTATTGTCTCTCTAAAAGCAGCCGTGTGGTCACGTCAATGCCAGCCCAGCTAATTAAGTTTGACATTTACAACTAAAATACTCTGTCAACAGTAAAATTTAAAGGGACAGTTCACCCCAACATCCAAATGACATATTTTCCCCCTGGCCTGTAGTGTTGTTGCTGCAACAGATAGAGATATCAGCCCTAGAGATGTCAGAAGAATATAGGAGACATGCTTAAGGGGGAAAAAAATGAGAGGAGGAAGATTTTGTTTAATTTTCTGTTCAGTCGAAATGTGGAAATAAACTTGAAATACCATTTTGACTTTATTCTTAAAATAATATTTCAGCGTTACTCTCAACATTTGACTTTATTGTCAAAATCTAAAAATCAAACAAACAAAAAAAACACTTCTGGGCCTGGCACTAATACTGAAAGTGTGACTTCATTCTCGACATTTCAACTTTTTTTCTTGACATATGGACTTTATTTTAGTCTTGAAATCTCAATTTTATTCTTGATCTTTCAACTCAATTCTCGACATTCTTGACATTTTGACTTTATTCTCTTTTTCTCTTCATTTCCCTCTTTATTTCCTCCCTATGTGAATCTCCAGACAGCTATCTTTGACTTACCTTGATACTAAAGAAGAAAGTGTGAAAACATGATAATTCACAGGCGAGTTCTGGAGTTACAAGGATCACCTTTTTCATATCATTTCTCAGCAGATTTATAGACATTCATTTGTGATGGACATTTGAAGTAATGATATTCTCCAGTGTAAAGTGTTAGAAGCAAAGAAAAAGTAGCTTGAATACCTTAATTGCCTCCACTGGCTGTGTGTCATGGCCACAGCGGCTGACCATGTTGTTAAGTGGTTAAAGCAGAAAATAAGTGACTTCCTGTTGTGTTAAGAACACTGGACAGCACATGGACCTGTATCATTGTCTCATGTCTCTCCCTTGAACTTGGTTATACCTCTACTATAAAGCCCACCCCCACCCAAACAGCAACAACAAAACTGTAAAAAATCAATTATATTGTCATGTACACACTCCTGAAGAAAACAGTGTTTTTATTTCGATCTTGACATACAGTATAAAAACAGAAACTAACTCTCGGCAGTGTGAAGAGTTGTACTTGGTTTCTCCTGACCATCAGATGTTGGAAACCCAGATGTAACATACTGTCCCCGACAGTCATCCAGGATTTAAAGAAGCGTTACATAACTCTTGTTGCGATGGAGAGTGTGTGACTGGCAGCAGTTTGAAGAATCTAGATATGAATCCTGCATACAAGCTGAACAGGTAGTTAAGATGTTCTTTAAATTATGATTTTTATGGACCTAAACCTTTTAATGACCACTGTTGGATGTGAGCTCAGTTCATGCATGTTTTCAGAGAGCAAAATAGAAAGGTAAAGATGAACTAAGATCAATTGGACCTCTCCTGATATCAAAATAACATGAAAATAATTTGTTGTTGGCGGATTTCTCTCTTGTTCCTGGAGCAGTTCTCCCTGTCAGAGCTGCCAGCATCCCAAAACATGTTGTTCCTTCAATCTTCTTCAAATCCCCGAACTTTATACAGAAGATGCTTACATGTAAATCTACTTGTGTCACCTGTATTATTATTTTTCCATTTTAACTATTAGGTTTCAGAAAACATAGAGCTGCAGCAATTGATCAATTATTAATCGACTAGTTTGATAATCGATTAATCAATTCGAGTACATTTTTGAGAAAATATTTCAAAATTCTCTGAGTTCAGCTTCTTAAATGTGAATATTTTCTGGTTTCTTTCTGCCCTTGGTGAGTAAACTGAGTATCTTTGTGTTGTAGACAAAACAACACATTTGAGGACGTCATCTTAGTGCTTTGGGGAACGCTTATAGACATTTTTTGGCTTTTTTTTGACCAAACGACTAATCGATCAGTGGAGAAAATGATGGACAGATTGATAATGAAAACAACTGTTACAGTAAAAATGTGAAAAATAGCTCCAAACATTTGGAGTGGACAGATGTATGTCCACGTTTGGACCTATTTTTCAACTGACAAGATTGTGACAGGATTAGTTAATTGATTAATTGAGAAAATAAATGATAGATTAATCAACAAAGAAAAAAATATTTTAAAAAATGCACAAACAAGGATGTAACAGATAACAACACTTTGAAAACATGATGAAAAGTCTTATTTTGGACTTTTAGAATCAGCTGATTGTTTCCTCTCAGACACATTTTTTAGCAGAGGCATTTGTATCCTGCTCTTTAGTCCTGTTTTTATTTGCTTGCTCTGTTTATAATTCCATTTGTGTGAAATGAAATCAAACTAAATGGACTCATTCTGCAGGAGCGGATCGATGACCGGAGTGCAGTGTGTGCACTCTCACTCCTCCTTGAATCTGCTGCACATACTGTACTGTATGTCTTACATAACTTATCATATACTGCACTCTTACATCACATATCACACGAGATTTGGGGAAGGGATCCTCCTCTGGCTGCTTTTACAACTCAGATTATACACACACCACTTGGAATTCAATTCCAGCCCCAAACAAGCAAAGGCGGAACAACCTTGACACAGTTAAAAAATAGATAGATAAAGGGATATTACAGCAATTTCATCTGTAACATTTCAGGCACGTCCACTTCACAACAATGTCCTCATTAACAAGTCCTCATTAACAAAGACACACAGATCCCCATGGCAACAACATGCCTGTACTTCTGCTAGGATGTCCATCACTTATAAAAGCATTTTTCCAGGTTTCTTGTCTATTAATAGTATTCTTACAAAAAACTTCCCAGCTACTGCACACACAAGGATCTCTTACAGCTCAGCTCCTACCTGCTGACTGTGTCAGTGTGGCATCATGTACTTTTCATCACAGCCACGTCTCTCCAGCTGGAGGCAGCTCTGGGCTTGATGAAGGAGCTGGATTTATGTCTGTGGCAGAATGATTACAGATCAAATTAAGTGTAACTGGCTCTCTCGAAATCAACGTGTGCCATTACCAGTATTTTAGAATTACTGTATTGAGGTCACGAGTCCCCCAGTGGTTGTTTGACGTTCTCCTCTCGAGAGTGACTTCATCCACCAGTGAGTCGTAGAGCCAGACCAATATATCAGTTATTACTACTATTGGTATCGGTGTATATGTTGTCCGATGTGTGCTGATATGAAAACTTTTTTATATATATATGTGTGCATATTTTTAGTTTTACAAGCAGCATTTTATGTATATTTGATCATTTTTCTTAATTCAAATGGAACTATACAAATACATATATGTATATAAAGTCCTATGTCAAAATATCTTTTAAAAATCTCAAGTATCACATTAGGGGAGATGGAATCAGCTTTGAAAGAATGACAGCAAAGTTTGTCTTGCATTTATTGAAAAAAAAACATCAACAGATCTAACAAGTCATCCACGGGGAAAATTAGTGTTATTCATAATGTCACATGAAATACATAACACTATATGGAAATAAGTATCTAACAGTGAGGATGAATCCCTCATGTTATTTGCATATTGATTGCATAAAGTTATTAATCCTTATATTTTCTCAAATATCAGATTTCACACTACATAAATGTATGTATTTTTTTCTTCAAAAATTGTGTTTTACTGCATATTTGTCAACTACCCACACAGTGCCTATTTCAAGTATTCACCACCTTGGATTGGTTAGTGAGGTTTTCTCCCCTCATTGCTTTTATAAATCATCATGGTCAATATGACCCTGACTCTGAATTTGGCCTTTTTGACACAAAAATTTACCAAAAACACTCTTTAATGTCAAAGTGAAAACAGATTTCTACAATGTCATGTCAATTAATTAAAAATAAGTGTGATGTAAAATAAGTGATTGCATAAATATTCACCCCAATCAAGTCAGTATTTAGCAGAAGCACCTTTGGCTGCAGTCACAGCACTGAGTCTGTGTGGACAGGTCTCAGTCCGGTTTGCACATCTGGACACTGCAGTTTTACTCTATTCTACTTTGCAAAGCTGCTAAAGCTCTGTCAGGTTGCAGGGGGATCGGGCGTGAACAGAACTTTTCAAGTCCAGCCACAAATGCTCTTAGATTGAGGTTAGATTGAGGTCTGGCCTTTGACTGGGCCACTCCAGAGCATTCACCTTGTTGTGATTAAACCATTTCTGTGTAGCTTTCACTGTGTTTGTTTGTCTCGATTGTGTAATTGTAGCCAGGAATACTGATTAACCGGTGACTGGACCTCCCAGACACAGCGACTACATTTACATGCAGTCAATATTTGGGTTAAGGTCAATATTCCAGTTTCTGAAACATTCGGAATAACCCGTTTACATGCGTGAGCAAACAGGGTTATTCCTGTATACATGGTAATTGTAATCAATTGGGATATCCCGATCAAAACAGCGACGCACGGACAACATCTCGACGCGCAGAGAACGTCATGACGCAGTGCGCATCATTTCCGCTTCTTCTTCCTGTATCCAAAAACAACAACAACAACTTTTTCAGTGTCTTCCAACAGTGCTTGATCTGGTCTGGTGTTCTTACAAACCCTGCTTCGCGTAACTTTTCGCTCACCTTCTGTAGATCTTGCTGTCCCGGTACTTTCTACCGTCTACAAAAGACATGATGTTCATGTCTTTCACCATACTTATGAGGTGATTTGTTTCCTCCTCGCTCCAAAAGTGTGGTGTTGTCTTGAGTTTTGCCATGTTTAAAACACTGTCACTTTAAAGGGGGTGAAAATTTATGCAATCACTTATTTTACATTATATATTTTTAATTAATTGACATTATTTTGTAAAAATCTGTTTTCACTTTGACATTAAAGAGTTTATTTTGGTAAATGTTTGTGTCAGAAAAGCCAAATTATATCGACCATGAATCAATTTGTAAAAGAGGGAAACATCCAGAGGGATGAATACTTTTTATAGGCACTGTATATATAAAGAATGTCGGCTGAATATTGGTATTGGCATCAGCTACAAAATTCCAGTATCTGTCAGACCCTAGTGAGTTTGTCTCCTGGCTGAATGTCATTTGCAGAGCTTTGTGCACCATGAATTCATTTTACATGTGACTTCTGTTCTTGAAAAATAGCCGAGTACAACACTAAAAATTGCTAAAAAAAAATTTGACTGTTTCTTCGCAAGTCACTAATAAAAATCCTGAGACCTGTCAATTTCACTTTCAGTCTGAACCCGTGAACCTTTGAAGTTACACCAGAGGACAAACATTTTCGTCATCCCCCGCTCCTTCTTTGCTTTCAGACCTTCAGGCAGTTGGTTTGAAGAAAGGGATGTTCTTCAATCCAGACCCGTACCTGAAGCTCTCCATCCAGCCTGGAAAGCACAGCATCTTCCCCTCGCTGCCACACCACGGCCAGGAGAAACGCTCCAAAGTGGCCTGCAACACAGTCAACCCACAATGGAGCACAGAGGTACACACACAAACACACACAGCGGTACACTTTCCCTCTCTCACATGTGTTGGTAGATTCCCAGGCTATATTTAGACATTTAAATTGTTTAAACTACATTCTCTGTATCCGTGCTGTTCCTTGAGCCATCTGTGTTCTTGTCTGTGCCAAATGCCGACTTAAAGCCTCGCAGACCTCTGCTTAAAGTCACCTCCTGTTATTGAGTGTGGAGTGGAGAACAGTATCACTTCACAAAGTGCTGTTTCCCAGGATAGAAAGTGAAGGTTAGAATTTAGTTAGGGGGGAAGATGGATGGCAGGAACGTGTGACTGTGTGTTTGAAAAGGAGGTTGCACTTCAACAATGGGATCCTCAGTGGAGGGCTAAACTCATAATCTATTGAGCATATGCCAAAAAGGTAGCACATTTAAGTTTCCACATCAGAGAGGACAAAATATTCTCACTTCACTTGTTTATTTTGCTCCCATCACAATAGAAAACACTTAAATGTTTCTGCACAGAGCCTTCATAAGGGTGTTTGAAGTATACAGGTTCAATTCAGTAATAGACACAAGGGTAGAGTTAATTATTTAATTTATGAAGCTTTACATAGTTTACATTCATACCATTATAGTCCCAGGCGCTAATTTGCTGCTTTCAGCGTGTAGGCTGCAGCTCGAAGGTTGTTCTTGTTTCCCAAGGACTTGGAAAGTGTAGATAGCAGATGCCACAATGCTGCTTTAAGCAAACAACCATTCGGTGATATCTTCATCCCCCCCTTCCCATCTCCTCGCGTCCTCTTGAGTCTCAGCTGGGAGATGTGCGCAAGCAGCGAATTCACTACATTATGTACTGTATGCTGCATACGTTCACTGCATCCAATGAACGAAATAAACTCACAAAGTGTCAAGAAATGAAACATTCTCACACTTATTTTCCTTTTTAAACAGAGAAATACAATCCTACACCTTCTGAATTCAAGTTTCTCTCTTTTACCAAACTAAGACGAGCTTAATTGGCTCGGTAACACCTCGTAAAACGCCCTTCCTTCAAACTCAACAGAAAAACATGAAAACTCACCTAAGCCATCTTTGCTAGTCCGTCCACTCTGCCAACAATCACCAACTCTGGTTTGGTCAAATTAAATCCTTAATTCACCGCATGAAAGAGTGCAAAGAGTCTGACTCTGTAGGCTGTTTACCTCTCACTCCTCACCCAGCTCAACACACTCATGGTCCGGCTGAGTGGGTGTGTACTGTGCCGCTGGATGAGAGCGCGGCGTGGAGCAGCAGCTCTTACTCGGCAGACCAGTACATTAGCAAAACAAAATGACAACTATCGCCCCAAAAATCGGCTAAACAAAGCAACTGGCAATGGATTCAGACCATCGTCAGTAGACAATATACTCGTCCAATTGCCCAACCCTACTGCAGTCTCAATGCAAATTTCCATGGATCAAGATGCGTCAATAATAATTTTTTCATCTCATCATAGTCTTCTGAATTGGAATCGCATTGTGAGGTACCAAGAGATTCCCACCCCAGTCAGTTATCTCCTGCGTCAGTGCTACCCCCTGCACCCTGACTGGATATGCTGGAGGCCCGTGTTGCTGTTGCCACACAGCAGGCACTCCTCTTCATTCCTGAACCACCGGGAGAGGTTACGAGGACATGGAAGGGTATCATATGTTGCCCTTATCAAGAATCTGAGCCGTGCTTGCAGAGTTCACCAGATATCTGCCCAGCTGGTGGCCTCCCACCATGCTTATGCTCCTTGCTGGCCCTTTAACTCTGCCTTGATGTGGTAGCACTCCTGCTCCACCCGTGTGACCTCCCCCAGGACCCTGGTCTTTCTCTGCTCCCTTGTGGCTTTGAACCAGAACTGCACAGGGTCCATGATGTATATAAGAGACATTTGAAGGGTATAAACAAAAGGTGTTTTAGAAACCTTGGTATAAATGTGTTCTGAGTATTGATGGGAAGCAAACGGTGGTTCTTAACAATAAAATCCGAATGTTGTCCAGGATAGTTTGTCTCAATATTGGATTGTTATTTAAAGAATGTTTGAAACGGAGTGTCTAAGAATTCCCAGGTTTCCATTGTAAACCCTGTGCAGCAGATTGCACACCACACAAAAGGGATGACTGGGTGCTTCTTTGGTTTCAGCAGCAGAGTAAGAGGATCAATGTAATCCATGAAAATCATGTTTGCTGTGTGGAAAACAAGATCAGTCAATTGATTTTCTCATTTAGGGACTTTTTCTTGGAAAACCATATGTTTCTGGAAAGTTCATCACCAATCGATCGTGTTGTGGATGCAGATGGTTAGTGACATGAACAAACAGGCTTTAATTCATTTTTTAAATATACAACATTTTAAATGTGAAATTATTTAACAATACCAATTCAGCATGAATACAAGCTTTGCCAAAGCAATAACTTCTTTCTTAAATATATGAAATGTATTGCTTTATATGAGGTACATATACTGTAGCTGTGCCCTATTAGAGATAATTTAGTGAGTGATTTAAATATCATCAAGTGATGCTGATGCTCAAAAATAGTGTGTTTACTGATTTTCAACCAGATTTGATTTCTCCCACACACCCAAAATCGGATGTGTTTCATCATCACCAAAGTCTGCAGTGAACAATGTGCTCATGAAATGACCACAGCTTAGACAATTTTCTATATTGGAAATAAACAGAATTTATGGATTAAGCCAGACAGCATCCTAGAAGGAACTACTGGCAGCTACGGGCGTGGTTTTAGGTTTGACAACAGTGAGAAGCATCCATGGAAGCGACTTGTCTCAAACAGACAATGGTAGCTCCTGAAGAGGTTAGCATAGATACTGTGGTAGCATCAGTTATATCAGAACTGGAGAGTATTTCTCCAGTCACTGAAAGAAGAGCAGAGAACAACACTGAAGGCTTTTCTCCATTTAAAAGATGTTTTTGCTCTTCTCCCAACCGGCTTTGGCAAGAGTTTCTTCTGATTGTTTTTTTTTTGAAAATGCCAGACACTTTCTATGGACGACTTCCCAGTTTGTTTTCTGTGTAACAAACCATCTGGTATGTCAGGTTAGATAAAGGGCATTGAAGGAAAAAGATAAGTTAGGATAGAATAAAAGGTTATTTTAATTTTGGTTGAATGACAGATGTGCTCAACCTTCCTGTGTACATATGACACGTGACATTTCAACTGCAACCCAAATTTCAGTTGCTGTCATCACTTACAGTTCAACAGACAATGTAAACACATTTTAACAGACAGCTGAATGATTTCAGTGCTTTTAATTTACAACTGAAATTCCAGTTGCTTTTAAGGCTTAGACATCAACTGATATTTCATCTCTTTCTCCTCAAATGACAGTTAAAGGTTAAACAAGAAACTACATTCTCAGAGATTACACTTTAACAGACATTTCGACTCTGCACTGACAGTTAAACTCCTTCACTGCTTTAACTTAAACTACAGTTGTCACAGAGTATTCCACATTGCAAGACATTTTAACTTGTTTAAACCTATAATTTTTGTTATAAGTCAACACACATAACTAAAATTATAAATCACAGGCATGCTCAGCCTTCCTGTAGGCGTTATTATTAGGATTAATTTATTCCAAGGATTTATTATAATATCCTGAACTCCTGTGTCAGTGCCACTTTATTTCAATCATCTTGGTTCATTTCTTCCATTCTTTAATGATCTTATTAATGGGACATAGTTTGAGACTCAGCGTCATGAGCATAGCATTTAAGGTGAGTAATATCACTAATGTCAGCTCCTGTCATGTAACCTAATAAAGTATTCCTCTAGACCTGCCAGTACATCATAATCAATGTCACTGAAGGCCACTGTCATTCATGCCTCTACGTATTCTCTATTAGAACAAATTACAAACAGAACATGTTGTCACTGTGTCCACAAATGTGAACAAATATCCTTATGATTGAAAATCGTGTCCCTTCACCAAAAACCTCTTGACACATTAACAGTGGTAAAAGAGATTTTTATTTGCTATCTTATGAAAAAATACACCACACTAAGATGAATTGTAAAAGTAAGATGATATGTTTGTACTATTTTCCTTTTAACTATGTACATATTTAGATTAGAGCTGAAACAATTAGTAAATTACCTGATTGACAGAAACTTTTGATATTCATTGACACACTCATTAAACCTCACTGGTTCTAGCTCCACAAATGTCAGGATTTGTTGCTTTTCTTTGTTATAAATGATACTATATTGAATGTAATTGGCTTTTGGAATAATTATTTATTTGTATTTGTCACAGTCAAGATATATCTGAGTGTTGTCTGTGTAAAAGTTGAACAGAATATTATATTTTTGCATAAAAACACATATAAATAGAAGATAGAAGTTGACCAAGCACTGAATCTGGAGGCACTCCACAGCACAGATTAGATTATAGGCACTGACATATTATGCCCTTATAAAGGAGTTTTGGCTAACCAAGCAAATTTGCAAAAATTTGCAAAATTGCCCACTTATCAATCAAGGAGGCATTTTCTTCTGTTATGGTCTTCATCGACTCCAGAGAAAAATATCTGTCTCTTTAGCTGCTAAA
Organism: Lutjanus campechanus; assembly: GCA_027495735.1. Classification (NCBI taxonomy): domain Eukaryota; kingdom Metazoa; phylum Chordata; class Actinopteri; order Lutjaniformes; family Lutjanidae; genus Lutjanus; species Lutjanus campechanus. Next base: position 26,448 of record JAJHUR010086983.1, read on the forward strand.
TGTTCCTTTTTATTGTCCATGTAGCCGCCAAGTGTGTCCATCTGCTGTTGTTGTGGGCCAGGTAGTGTTCAGTGGGTTTATCTGGGAAGTAAAACCAGAACTTAAAAGCTCCATAATGCTGCAAATTTGGATTACAATTCTCTGTGGGTTTATAATTGTGAGTGACCTTTTTCACGTTGCATGTACTCTGTAGTGATATAATGTTTGTTAAGAGCTTTCGGAAAATAAAATTCTAAAGATAAAGAATAGTTGGAGATCTTATTGGCAGTTTATAACCTGGAAGCAGTAAAAGTGTGCATCTGTATTAGTCTGCAGTTTCTTCTACTGTCCAGTGTGTCAACTCTGCAGTCAATCTTAACTCATACACTCCTGATTCAGTCAGTTTGAGCAGCTACAGACAGAGATTTATTTTAAGGAACCTGGTCTGAGTACTACTGCAGATGACCCAGATTTATATGCAGCCATTGGCTCAAATAAGCCAACTTTACTTTGGCTGATGTACTATGATTTCTCAGCGTCTGTTACAGTTAATCAGCTGTGCTGTCATCAGGAGTTGCTATTGTGTGTATTGTGTTGTATTAAAAGTACAAGGGAACAACATTATTGGTGACCCATTCTATTACTGTACAACAACTGTCCTTGAGAATTGGGACAGATCATATCAATATCAAAAATGTATTAATACCCACACTCTTTTTTGGCCACTTTAGGGCTAAAATATATATGAAATATATGCAGTTTATGAAATGTTTTGGTTTGCTTCAGTTATTTTAATTTCTAAACATGCTCTATGACAGAAAATAGCCCTGTCCCAGACAAGAATTCACAACTTCAGACAAATTAAAAATGTGCTAAAAGCCTAAAACTAACAATATCTGCTGATAACATAGGCATAAAAATGTGCTATCATAACCATCTGTGTTTTAAAAATTGATTTTTAATGAAGATGTTGGCCCTTTAAAGTTGTGTCACAGATTTCAGTCAACTCTGTCAGATTTTTACGTGAAAACATGATTTAATCAGGCATAAAAAGGGTTAGTTATACCCTAAGGACCCCTGTCTCACTTCCTGGTTTAAAAAAGGCAGGACTACTGCTCAAGCACTGGTAAACTTTCTGTTTTTAGACAAATTCATTAAATAATATTGCTATCAGATGTGTCTCAACCATAACATGTCAACTCTGTAGCCCTTCTAAATCAAAGCTAAATAAGATTTTTTTTTAAATGTGTATTTTGATTAACATTAAGAGAACTCTGAGCAACTTTAAAAAATAAAATGGCTGCTCACTGCGACTATGCTGTGAAATGAAAACAGAGCTTTCCATCTGACGGAGCTGACGTCTACATTTAATAAGAAATATAATGACTAGGATGCTGGCCTGTTACAGGGTTTAATAGCCAAGAGTTTGATCTTTTAAAATATATTTCCAGCATAATTAAAGAGTAAAAATAAGAACCCCCTCAAAATATGGTTTTGTCCCAGTTCTCAAGAATGAGTAACATATTTCTAGTTGATCAGGTATAAAGGGGGGAGACATGGCATGACATGGGAGGGACTGATGACGCTAGAAATGCCTCGATGCTTTGTCCGTAAAATAATCCGGATCTGTTTCCTGTCTCGCTGAAGTGTCTCTGTCAGAATGCTAGACAGCACAGTCTCTACCTTTTATTATGTCCCTCAGGAGGCTCCATACACTGATTTAATGCAGAGTCCCTGTTGGCAGCATCCACTCAGCTCAGAGCCACTTTCCTTCTCCAAACAGCTCCCATGTTGAGTGGAGCTCGGTCTGCTTGGCAGTAATGTGCTGTATAACTCTAATGGGTCTCCATAGCATGCTAGCTCAGTCAGCATACCGCAGCGCAGTGCTGTCCAGATATAAGAAACCATTCTGCGTCATTATGTAATGAAATAAAATGACATTATTGGTACAATAAAAAATAAGCTATGACACGAATGGATCCTTGGAAACTGTTATAATACTGGAAAGAACTTTCAAAGACTTTTTGCAGATATACTCTATAAATAGTGCTGCGATAAAGTGTATTGAATAATGAATGAAGGGTTATATTTATCTTTACTTGCTAGTATATTAGATCAATGTTGACCTTGATTGTTGCCATTTACTGTACTTCAAGTGTGCAGGATCTGATGTGGTGCAGTTGATGATGATGATTAGCAGAGTTTTACTTTACAATACTGATGAAGTCCAGGGCTTGTGGACAAGCTCCGGATGGCCTCCTTATGACTGTCTTGCATGTCCAAATGAAATTATCTGCAGTGTTTTTAAATAGAGCTTCTATCAATATCACCTGTCTAATTTTAGTCTGTATCAGAGAAGCTGCTCGGGTGGCGGTGACCCTCTTCCAGTTGTCCCAGTGTCTCTAGATTAGATTTTTGTGTCCAGGAATCAGATCACTGTTTTCTGAGAGTTTTATTCAGTATGCTCCTTGGCCTCAGGGTACAATATGCTGCCCTTGTGGTCATATTTGCCTTATTTTTTTTTTTTGTGAATGTGCACATTTTGGTAATTGGTTCAGCAAGTAAAAAGCCTGCTACACTGTGTGACCGGCAGTACAGATGGTGATAAGAGCAGGAGCAGTTACCCCTCATACTGCCTGAATTTCATCATGTAGGGATGAACAATTCTGAAAAAAATATGTAATTTCTATTATTTTTATTGATACTACAATTGCGATATGATTTGTGAAATTAGAGGGAATGATCATTTTTATATTATTGTTTGTATTTTCACTGAAAAACATATGTAAATGATTATGATTTTACTTTTGTGGGGATCTGTACCATACAACATGTTTTATGTCTGTTTAATATTATCTCTGCAGCACAACAATATTTAATTTAAAATGGCATTATAATGTGACTGCTGTGGTTTGAAAATTGCAATTAGCCATATTGTGATTTCAGTAAATTTTTGATTAATTGTTCAGCCCTGTCATCACGTCCTGTTTTTTTCCAGATATAATTGAAATAACTAAAACATTTTTAACATTAACAGACAGATATAAGAGCATTGGTATATATGTTGTGTGATATTTTTTACAGAACATATAATGAAGATTATATGCATCATTTTATGCAGCATTTTGTGTATATGTGATCTTTTTTATTAATTCAAGTTCTATTTGTGTGGAGTTTTTTTTATTTATAGTTATTTATATATTATTAAAAAGGTTTACTGGTCTGGCTCAAAAATCTGCTATTCAAACAGGTCTATTGTGTAAGATTTATGGTGATCTATTGGCAGAATATGGCATAAACGTAATTCATACATATGTTTTCATACTGTATAATCACCTGAAAATAAGAATTTATGTGTTTTCATTACCTTAAACCCTTATATTTTCCCAGCATAATTGAAGAGTAAAAATCAAAAACCCACTCTTGAGAAGCATAATGTATAACTTTATAGTGTGTGATAGGTCATATACACTATGCATTGTGTAAGTCCTGTGCCATCGTTTTTTCAGATACATACTCAGTTTACAATGTGCATATTCTGCAAAGTATATAGAAGGGGATAAAATTAGATTTAAATTTGTAAACAACAAAATGTTGAAATTTAATAGTAAATCTATATAAGGGCTGGCATACCAAACCTCAGCCCTTTATATTAATATGTATACAAGCCCAACGTGCAGCTCAGTGAAAATGATCTTTATCACTGTGCAAGGATCAATACCTTCATGTGGAGAGAGGCATGCAAACTGATACTGTGTCTCTTTGTGTGCCACGCTGCAGCTCATACTGCTGTATGGATGGCGTGTGGTGCTGAATTGACCTCCTGTTAGCTAGCTTTTTGCATGTTAGAGAGAGTTTGCTTTGTCACAGCAGTGCGTTGGTGGTGTGATGGTGTCACTGGGTTCCAGTGGAGAGCTGATCTTACTGTATGAGCAGCTTGTAGACCAGCTGGTGCAGCTGTGATCCTGACTGTAGAACCGTGAATGCTAAAGTGATGTCCTCATCTCTCCTGGTCTTCTCCTTTGCTGTCCTTGTCTCTCTTGCTCAGTAACACTGACATCTGAATGAAACCATGTTTCCTGTGATGTCAGGTCAGGAAGGAACAGAAGCAGAAGACCTGTAATGCAGTGATGGCAGTCTTTTATTCTGTGCAATTTGTTGAGGAAGGAAAAAGAACATTGCTTTACTGTCTTTACATCCATATGTTGTCATGCTAATGAAATTGTGTCCTGTAATGGCAAATATACAATACAGTTCAACAGTGCAAGCATTATAAAAACATAAAAAAAGACTAGGTCAAAGCATAGTATATGGATCGGCTGTGTTTAGTATAAAATGCTAGAGGGCTTTTAATTTGTAAGCTTTATATTTATGGCCACAATGTGACTTGCGTCGAATGTTACCTCATAACGTAAATTGGGATTGTTCGGCCCGATTTATTTTAATTTGAAACAGCAATGGCCAATAAGGAAACTTCACTTCAAGCATAGAAGTGACACAAGGCCAAACAAGTCCAGATGAGAAAGTGTTTGGGGAGACGTGGTCAACATGGGTTGGTTATTCTTCAGTAAGAACATGAGGTGTGATTTTAACTCAGTCAGTCTGAATGGTATTATGTTGCTGGCTAACATTAGGCTGAAGAGCTAGAATGTTTACCATCATTTGGCAACATCATCATGGTTGATTGGCGCATCCGTAGTCAGTGTTCAGGTTGCATTGCAGAATGTGAAGAAAACACTGTGTGGAATATGGAAGACACTATCTCTGGTTCTGCTGCTTCAAATTTGTGTATCAACATGGCTTCCAGCCCCTTGGTTTAATTTATTTTTTAAAAGACTAGTAGATATTTCCCAGAAAATATCTTGCAGCAAGAACTGAGCTTGTGAGATTTAGGCGGACTCTGTGAAGCTAGATAGCTAGCTAAAGAAGGAACTTGAGTTGCAGTGGCACAGAAGGAGGAGTTTCATGGTCAAAATTGTGCACTAAAGTTTATGTAAATTACTTTACATTACCCTGGGGATGTCATAATGATGTCATCAGGGCAATCTTGGCTTAGATTAGTTTGATTACTAAACTTGATCACTAAACAGAAAGCCTATGTTACCGACCAGGGGCATAGAGTGTGAAGGTTGTGGGCATTTACCAGGCAAGAAAGGTATAATGATAGGTTTGTCTGTCAAGTTGCATTATGGGAAATGTAGGATGTGTCTGGAACTTTCTGGAACTATACTAGGGACTACAGTTGGGCGATATGGCTTAAAAATAATATCTAGATATTTTTAGGTTATGCCATAATATACAATATATATCAATACACACATTTTCTCTACATTATCAAACTGTAAATTCACAAAAAGTGCAAACATATGACGATCCTATAAATTATGTAACACTGATGTAAATTAAACTACCCAACACTAGGGCAGGGTGATATGGACAAAATCAAATATCACAACATTTTTGACCAAAAACACCTCAATTTTGCAACAATAGTGTAGGGATCACTTTCGGTGCTTTCACAAAATATCAACACAAGATTTTTGATAAATAATCATCACTAATGTGGATATAATGACTAAGTGGATAAAAGCAAACAATTGAACAGTCTGGTAAATTCAGAAATTAACATCATTTTACTTTAATGCTTAAACTTGAAAGAGACACTTATACCATATAATGATAAACAAAATCTGAAACGATATCTAGTCTTATGTTACGGTATTGATAAAATATTAATATATTGCCCAGCCCTGCTAGAGACTAAAAGTCATTATGTATCATTCTCTCCTGCACAGATTCGGTGCGTTCCTTTTTAATCTGTCTTTCACAAGCGTCCCAAGTTTATGGCAGTGCTATATGGATGGAGGTCCCCTTTAAACCTTGTTTCTGATTGGCTATTTCTGCTCTGAGCATGTATATGATTAATTATATCATCCCCCTCTTTTAACAGCATTCTTAAGAACAAATCTCACAGCTTCCATATGATAAATAGGCTCAATTTTCCTCATTCCTCCTGCTTCTCTTCTCCTCGTCTCACCCCTTTGTCTCCTCATCCTCTCGTCCTCGTCCTCCTCCTCCTCCTCTCCTTCCTGTCCTCTGTTCCTCCTCTACAGCTTCATTTCACTCCTCTTCCTTCAGATTATCATTATATTCTGCTGCTGCAACATCACACACCCCCTCCTCCTCCCAGCATTTCCTCTCTCTCTCTCGCTACTGTACAATCTCTCCCTCTTTATTGAGTTTGTCCCGCATCCTCCGCTCACAAACACGCACTTTTGCTCTGTCTGCTCCCTTCTGGCTCATCTTGTAAATTATTCACTCCGACTCCCTTTTCATCCTCCTCCTTTATCACCCTGCACACTGATTTCCCCAGCCCGGCCTTTCTTCCCCTCCTCTTTTCATTTTTCTATCTTCTTAGCACCACAATGTCATTTCATTTCATCCCATGCAACCAGGTGCACTTTTTAAATTTCAATGCGCTCCTCTCTTCATTTCGCTCCCTTTTCTTGCTCTGTTTTCCTCCCTGTTCATGTTTCCTTTTATCTCTTTTCATCTGTCCTCCAGCACTAGGAATGAAAATGAAATATCACAGGACAAACACGAAACACCACATCAGAAAACCAAACACAGCCAAGACGATGCGCACAGAGCCACTGACTGTAATACTTGCTGAAGTATGGCTCAGTTGCTAGGTTTAGAAGAGGACAGTAGCTAAAATCTGCTACAGTTAATACACACACCCACAGTAGTTGGTAGTTGACTGTTCAGCAAGTGAACAGCCAGTTCTTGAAGTTGATGTGTTGGAAGCAGGAAAAATGGGCAGTGTGACTGCCTCAACGACTTTTACAAGGGCTTTTACAAGGACTGTGATTGCTTGATGGCGACTGGGTCGGAGCATCTCCAAAACAGCAGGTTTTGCGGGATGTTCCAGGTGTGCAGTGGTTAGAACTAGGGTTGGGTTGATGGACGATGCCATTGCCCATTGCAATGGCTGACAGTCATCAACCACTGAACCCTCTACCATTTTAACTTTAACTTTACTTCACTAACCTTAAAAGCCTTCTGTATTTGAAGTATTTGTCCCCTGAGAGTTGCCATAGATTTGTTGCCTAAGTTCAGTTTTTGACAGGTGGGAGAAAAATAAGAAGTTGTTGCACCATGTCTCCATGTCATGCTTCACTGTGGACCAAAAGTGGTCCAAAGAAGAACAACCAGTGAACCAGCAACAGGGACATTGGTGTCCAAGGCTCACTGAAGCACGTGGGGAACGAAGCCTTGCCCATCCCACAGAAGAGCTACTGTCGCACAAATTGCAAAAAAATGTAGGTAGCTGTGTAGGTCCATGCTGACCCCTGCCTACCTCCAAAAGTGCCTAAAGACCATGGAGCCAATGGAAGAAGATGGCCTGGTGTTGACAAGGCGTTTACTTGGCCTCCAAATACGGCACATTTCACACTGATCAAGCATCTGTAGAGTGAGCTGAAACAACCAGTCCGATTCATGGAGGCCACGCCTCCCAACTTACAGGACTTAAAGGATCTGCTGCTACCATCTTGCACCAAATCTGTGGAGTCCAGGCCTCGATGGGTCAGGGCTGTTTTGGCAAAACGAGGGGACCTAAACAATATTACAGTATTAGGCAGGTGGTTTTAATGTTGTGGCTGATTGATACATATTCCTGTCATTTGCATACAAACTAACACAACAAACAAACAAAATAGTGTGTAGGAGCAGAAACTGGTTCTTTAATTAACCCACTAGATAGATTTTTGCAATCATGTATCACTCACATCAACTTAACCCTAACCCTTTTTTGTGACTGTATTAGTCTACTTTATATACTATTAAATTCTGATTTATTGTGGATTTTTTTCTTTACAGCGCAGACTAGTTTGATTGAGCACTATAAATGAAATTTACTTTACAAAGAAAATATTTAATAATGTTCTTCAGCCCAACAAGACAGGGCAGCCAAATGACAATAATAAATAAGAAAGGGAGGTTCATTTTTCAGGTCATAGAAACCCGAGCAGAAGTCATGTAATTTTCTATCAGGGCCATATTGGGACGCTGCTCCTGCTTCAGGCTTGTTCTGTACCACAGCAGAGCCCGTCTGGTGCTGTAAAGAACTGATTCAGAGAGGTTCCCTAAAGCACCATGCTCAGATGTCTACACATTTATGATGCTATAAAAATACCTTTATAAATGTCTTTGCAACACCATATGTTGGAAATGTTCTCAAGTGTCGCTTTACATCACATCAATGGTCCAACTTAGTGATGATAAAATACTTCATTAGATTTACAGCAGTACATTCATTTCCTAACCTTCTTACCCTGGTGTTTATAGACGCTTAGAGTATTTTGGGACTTACTTACCAGTCATGGAGTTCTGTTAGTTATTATGACTCAGACTGAAACATAGTTGGTTTTGATGTTTTCATGGCATTTTCTGATATTAAAGGGAAACAGTGGAACACAATCGTCATATGAAAAAAAGTTCAATTCATAAACAATAAAAAGGCACCACTGATGAACTCATTAAACTCAGATGGTTTGCTGCTGTAGTCCTACATTGTTCTGTTGTGACCAGTAGTTTAGGATAGCTAATGTTGCTGTATAACAGACATGCCTGAGTCAGTTTGCTGCCATTATTTCTCTTCTCTACCAATGTTACAATAGCTTAGAATTCACCCAGGACGATTCACCTGAATCAAAAATCAAAAATACATATTTTTCCCCTGGCCTGTAGTGCTATTTATCCATCTAGATTGGGGGGGCAGGCGTTTTGGAGATATTGGGCGATATATAATGGAACTAAATGGCACTTAGCTTGTGGTCATCAAATAAAAAAAACATTTGAAAAATCCTAAACTAGTGTCTAGTGTCAAAAATCATGACCCAGTTACTCAAGATAATCCGCAGACCTTGTTGTGAGCAGTAGAAACTACTGCGACTGCAATAGGAACTCATGTAGGAACTACTTCATTTCTGCAGTAGATTCTACATGAAACTGCTCACAACAAGGTTTGTAGATTATCTTGAGTAACCTGGTCATGACACTAAATGGGAAATATGGACAAACCAAGTGTCAGAGTTTAGGGAAGGCTGTGTTAACTTGTGTTAAATTGCTCATTTTGTATTGCATTGTATTGTTTCTACAAAATCTTACATTTGTGCCACCAAACATGTATTCTGGCCACCAAATGTAGGATCTTGGTGGCCCGTGGGGCCACTGCTTCACATTAGCATTTATCCCTGATATAAATATAATCATTGTGAAGAATCTACCAATGAAACTACTCACAATGAGGTCTGTGGATTATCTTGAGTAAGGGCATGATTTTTGGAAACAAACATAGGTTTTGAATTTTTCAAATGTATTTTTTTTTTTGGGTGCTTTGAGCCTCGCAAGCCATGTATGGAGACGTCTCTACAGCCAATATCTCCAAAACTCTACAACCAAAACTATCTAGACTGATGAATAGCACTGTTGCCCAGAGGAAAAATATGTGTTTTTGATGTTTGGGTGAACTGTGCCTTTAAGCTTAAAATGCTTAACAGTAGTTATGGATTAGGCAATCATTATCCAATAGCCTAATTGTCATTTGTAGCCTCAGTGGCCACTGTTCATAGTAACATAATAACATAGTCTCAGGAAAATATTGCCAGACTCATTATTTAAAGGTCCTTTATTGGACTTAAGAGCTAATATATTTGGGTTAAAATGGTTAGAGATACACCTAATATATACAGTATATTTTTAGGCTTGTTGTACCAATATAGATAATTTTGGATTAAAGCTGCTAATAGCTTATAATTAGTGCCAGTATTCATTTAAGCATAAAGAATTAGAATGCCAGAAATTTAGAAACATGCCTCAAAGGGCTTTAAGCTGTGCTCAGTGTTTATGTCTGAATTATATTTTGGTAGCAGTGGAAAACGCTTTGGAGGATTTGGACAGTTAAAGTTCTGTGCTCTGAAGCAACGTTTAAGCAGCTTGGACAGCGATCAGACCCCTGCTGAGAGACAAGAGACGGAGAGGGAGAGGGAGAGGGAGATAATTTATTTCATCCCTACTAAAGCCACATACATCTCTAATTGGCTTGGATAAATAAAAATAAACCCTAAATTAAGCGGGTACAAAGCTGGAGAGATATTTTAATCCAGCAGACCACTGCAGCTGGCAGGAAGAGGAGGGATGTGAAGGTCACATTTTACAAGCGAAAGTAAATAAACACAAACAACATTTTGTGGATTCCTCATAAAGGCTTCCAAACCTAAACAGATTTAGAAAGAGAGTAACACTATAAAGAGAAACGCATCATTATATATTTCACAAAGACATGATTTACTGGGGGCTTTTACGTTTGGTTGTATTATAGTGTACAGCGTGTCTATTTGATCAGTTTCAATTCATGACAATTTATAATCTTGGTTAAATTTAGGAAAAGACTGGTTCTAGTTAAAAGAAGCCTCTGGTCAAAAACATCTTTCTCTTATTGTTCCCTGCCTGTGGTGTTTGAGCTTCACTATGCAGAGCAGAGTTTGTTTCCACAGTTGGCTGCCTGAAGGGATGTATGAGCAGAATTCAAATCACATTTAGATTGGAGCCAATAATAGTCCAGCATGTATTTTGCACAAATGTGATGTGAAAACTTGAAGCCTCCAGCATTTACGTGCACCAAAAACTCACATTTTGTGTTTTGAAATCAACTATATTTACTTATGTTTATAGATTCTGGATTTTTCAGTGTGAGCCTCCCCACTTATATCACGGTCTTTTACCAACAATATGAAATAAAAGCAGATTTTTTGATGAAAGTTTTGCACTTTAAATTGAAAGTTATGAAGCCAGAGCTTACTATAATACATAATTCCCTTTTTTCCATCCAAACCCCATCCTTTTTGAGGATATTCCTATAAAAGGGTGCTGTGGATCATATAAAAGGTGCCACTTCTTCTCAACCTCATTAATTAGTCTCTTGTCCCCCCTTTGACTGCTGAGGGGAAACGGAAAGCTTAAGGATGTCACATCGATTTTAGCCAGATAAAATAGGTCGGAGGTGCGACACTTGCTCGTTTGCATCGCCTCCAGTTAGGAAGTGGTGTGAGCTTTTCATTATTGCTATGGTTACAGTTGGGTAGCAGAAGAATTTCAAATGCCAATTAAATTTGAACCAAACGGTGTGTGTGTTTAACGTACACCTGCCGGTCAACTTCGGAAGAGGATCCACTCAGATCATGGAATAAGTGTGACTAATCCACTTTAAATAAAAAGTGTCAGTGTGGTGTTTCTGCTACAGTATTCTCTGAGTCACAGCAATATTTAGCCTCATTTCAAAAAGTTAGGTGAGGGTTTATATTTAGGGAAAAGATGGCATCGATTCTGGAATCAGGAGAGAGAAAGTTTGGTTTGTTTTTGACCAGATACTTGCAAAACAGATCTTATGGTGTAACTGTAGTACACACACAAATATCAAGCATCATCCCAGTCCAATGACAGTGTGACGATGTTCTTTCCTCTGTGTCCGTCTGTTTCTTCAGAGGTTTAACTTTGTGTCTCTGCCCACTGACGTCCTGGAAATTGAGGTGAAGGATAAGTTTGCCAAGAGCCGGCCGATCATCAAGCGCTTCCTGGGGAAGCTCTCCGTCCCAGTTCAGAGGCTGCTGGAAAAACATGCCATCGGGTAAAACACACATACACACACCATGCACACTCATGCACCGGGACTGTGTTTGTCATCAGTCCAAATATTACTCCAGTGCTCGACGATTCAAGTCTGTAGAGCTGTGGAAGGTTTCCCACATACAAAAGCCCACATGGACAATAGATGAAATGACGGATGTGGGCGGCTGCAGCCAGCTTAAATCTCATGTGACCATCTGATTTTAGCTATGACATCATTAGCTGTCATTTCAACAGCCTGCATTTCCTGTGCTGCAGATTCTTGCTTGTCAAAAAAAATATCAGAGGGAGTCTCTCCTTGCACTTGCACTTCACACACTCTTGTCTCTTTCCCTCTGTCTGTCTCTGTCTTTTGTCTGCAGGGATCGGGTAGTGAGTTACTCGCTGGGTCGCAGGATGCCAACAGATCACGTCTGCGGCCAGCTGCAGTTCCGCTTTGAGCTGACCTCTTCTATTCACCCAGGTACATCAGGCAGCGTGCCATTTAGCAGCATGAACAGACATATTATCTCCCCAAGAAATCTGTTGCACTGAGTTATCTCTCTCTCTACACGGAACCTGCGTAAACCTTTAAACTTATGTTCACTATGAACTGCTGGCTGTTTAGGCACCAATTTTTTTTGTTTGTTTTGTTGTTTGTATTTGCCAAATATTTTTATTGAGAGCAGCATAAAATAACATACCAGTGAATGTGTGGATGTACATTTTAATTTTTTTTAACTTAAAACTAATAATGAGAAACACAAAAGACACATGAAAGATAAAAAAGAAAGATATATTTACCCAAACACACCAACATTCATACATCCCAGCCTGGCTCATTAAGAAAGAAGAGTACATCATAGGGAGCTGTGGAGTCGACTCTGTTCCTGGCATATCAGACATGAGAGTCCTCTACACCAGGGACCAGTTCTAGGGGACGCTGACTGCAGTGGAGAGCTTCCTGACTGTCAGTTCAGGATCTGATGGCGGATGTATCCATGACAGCACGTCTACGGTTTTGCCGACAGCCATAAACTTCAGATTCTCAAGAGGAAGCTTAATCACCAAACTCTCGCTACTGTTGACTGTAAGCTTAAACGCAGGGGAGCTTCGTTCTTCAGTAATGAGATCCAGTAGATATGCGGGAAGATGATGACCTGCAAGTCTTTAAAGTATGATATAAAAAAAGGTGTAAAACCTAGCAGTACATTCTCCAACTGTATATTTGATGTCTTTTGAAGTTTGAAAAAAAAACCTCTATGAAACAGAGGGAGGGTTAGGAGAGTTCCACTGTCGCAGTAGGAAACATATGGCTAGTAAAGATGTAAACACTGCCTCCTCCACCCTTCACCCTCCCTAATGGTCAGCTCCAAATGTACCTTCAGCAACTCTCTCAGTCCAAATCAGCCCAGCAGTTCACTTCAGCTCACTTCAGTTCCAACAACCCAACACAGAAGAAAAAAATACCATCCTGTCGCTGTCCTCTGGCTCTGGTGGCTCAAACATGTCTGGACATGTCCAATTAACCTGCTAGATGGTGGATTTCAGGTCATAGTGGTGTTTGACTCTGAGACAGACACTGAGCGGAGAAAACTGCTCAATTTTTTTCATGGTTTTGAGACCTAATTTTATATATGTAGCAATTTTTTAATCATTCAAATTTGTCTTGGTGATTAATAACACGTTTCTGTGTTGTGACAAACTCAGAACACATTTAATGTTGCTTTACACAAACTTTAACTGTCAATCATGAGTCCAACAATGTAACAGGAGTGCATTTCTAATCAGTTACAGCATCAGTGTACACAACCTAAACTTGTGAATGTCAGAATATGGTGAACACATGTCAATTAGAAGGCAGCGACTATGTGAGTCAGCTGAAGTCTGTGTGCTCTTTTCTCAGACGATGAGGAGGTGTCTCTGGTCATAGAAGCAGCCTGTCCTGAGAGGGAAAACGCAGCAAATGAGACCCACGCTGCTGATGCACCTGATGATGACACACTCAGTGTGGGACCTGACATGCCTGACCTCCCCCTGGACGTCCCTCCTGAAACTGACACCTCCGCAGCACCGGCCCCCACTGCTGAAGGCTCAGCGCCTGAGGAGGCCCAGTCTGCTGAGAAGGAGGAGACTGAGGAGACACCAGAGATGGAGCAAGGAACTGCGGAGGAGGAGAGCACAGTGAGGGAGGAGCCCTTACCTACAGAGCTTCAGGTGGAGCAGCAGCAGCAGGAGGGGGCCATGGCTGAACAACAGGAGGAGAACAGTGGAGCGGTGGGAGATGGGGGAGAAGTGGAGGAGAGGCAGCAGGAGGAAGGAGAGGAGGAGCAGAGAGCAGAGTCTGCAGCCCAAGCTGAGGAGGAGGTGGCAGGAGGAGAAAAGGAGGTTGGGGAGGAGACACAGCCAAAGCCGGACTCTGATGATGCTGAAGCAGCAACAACAAACAGTGAGGCTGCTACTGTGGACGCCCCCACAGAGGGAGACACCACCTCCCAGGAGACCCCTGTAACAGCTGAAGGGGCCCCACAGGAGGCGACACAGGGAGGAGAACGAAGCTGCGTCCCCTGCACCTGCCAGGCCCTCTTCTCAAACTACAACTCCAATGCGCCATCGCGCCGCAAAAACCGCCCCTGTTCTCTCCCAGTGTCGGAGCTGGAGACGGTGATCGCGTCGGCCTGCGGCGAGCCAGAGACGCCACGGTCCCACTACATCCGGATCCACCACCTCCTCCACAGCCTCCCGTCGGCCCAGCGCAGAGCTCCCAGCCAGGAGGAGGAGGAGAACGTGAACGGAGAGAACACCACCTCCACATCACCGACTCTTAAAATCTCCAAAGAGGAGGAAGGGCAGGAGGATGACGAAGAGGAGGATACGACCCAGTCTCCCTCACAGGTACAGACAGTAATGGAGAGTAACCAGTAGCTAAAACTGTACTGAAGTTACTATATAATAACAAGTACATTCCACAAGTACAAGTACCGTATTTTTCGGACTATAAGGCGCACTTAAAATCATTTAATTTTCTTAAAAATCAGCAGTGCGCCTTATAATCCAGTGCGCCTTATGTATTAATTCTGGTTGTGTTTACTGACCTCAATCCGATTTTATGTGGTACACAGCGCTCAAAAATCTGTCAAAATGTTTTAGTACGACTTTGGTAAGCTACGGAGCCGCACCGCTTGATGGATTAGCGGAGCATTACGGCCCCCGTAGTCAGAGGCCTCGCGGAGTAATACTACGTAGCA